>BGPR01000816.1:197062-242246 GCA_013235015.1 Araneus ventricosus | reverse complement strand
TAAAAGATTTAACTACTTTTTAAAAAATCTAAAGTAATTGATAAATTCTTCTTCAGATTGGTCAAATGGATTACATTTTATACCGATAAACCCTTTCTTCTTTCGTCTTAGCAGCCTCCATTTTAAACGAAAATTTGATAAGTTCTGATATCGAAACAACACTTCTCGCTAGCGAAGTACAGAGCTGGCGAGAAATAGAAGTCCTTTTTTCGACCGAGCGAGATCCCAATCGGTTGGAAAAACGGGTACGAGAATCGCACTTGTCGTTAACGGGCGGAAAAAGTGACGTTTCCCAACCCAACCTGGGTACGTGAATAGACCCGAAAGTCAAGGTTTTAATGTAAGTAAACAAACTAGAAAACTCGTCCATCAATAAAGTGTTCTAAATAATTTAAATAAAAAAATTGTTACTTCTTTTTAATATACTTTCTATTAAGTTTTAATGTTTAGTTCTTTATACTGTGAACAGATGGCCCAGCAAAAATTCTTTTGGATGTTTGTAGAAAGAGATGTTGGAATATGAGTTCACGGGTCACAATCAATAGTAATCAATCACAGAAGTCATCCTTCGATATCATAGTCGCAATTTTCGGTGCTATCGCAGTAAGGGGATCTTCTAAAGCGATTATTCTTTTTTCTAACATTTACAGCGATTCTGTCAATCAAAGAGAAAAAGGAATACTTTCTCCTTTGAGTTTCCGACGAAGCTTCGAATTACAAAAGCGACGTTATCATTCGAGAACGCATATCACAACAAGAGGGGTGATTCACAGAAAGACTTCTTAAACCGCGATGTGGGGGGGTGGGGTGCGAAATGTGCTATAATACGTGACGAGGTAGTGTAGGGTGATCTGTGCGGTGAATCGTGACCTGCTTATCTCTAAGGTCACTGCCCAGATAGCAATTTTAGTTTGCAGCAATCTTGAAGCAGTCTTGCACTGCAAATCTGCAAGCTTGCAGCAAGGTTGACACGATAAGAGTGCAAGTGTGAAACAAGCTTGCAGCAAGTTAACGCAAGCTTCGAAGTCACCACGCGACGAACTTCCAGCAAGCTTGCCACGTCAAACTCATTGCAAACATAGCAAAAACAAAGTACGAACACAACCTCAAATTAGAGCTCGCCACCTAGCGCTTGCCAAGCGGACACTCTAACGGCTAGATAAACTCTGAGAGGAGAAGATAGATTTCGCTAATGAATCGTTCGATTCGATTCGTATACGATTTATTTTAAACTGTTTTCTTGATTTCATTAATTTTTTAAATTTTGTGTTGAGAACATGATTTGAAATCAAAGAGAGAGAGAGAGCGATTTTCGCTAACAACTACGTTTTGCTAGTAGAATAAATTATGAAATTAGAGTTCAAAAGTAATTACTTTTAAAATGGGACAGCATGTAAGTTATTATTTTTCAACAAACATTGACTGTTTTTTAGGTTTAATTTTGTTTATAAACGCTAAAATTTCAACATTAAGAAAAAGGCGATATAGTTTTCTTTAAAGTGCGAGTTCTATATTTAGTAAAAAGATGGAAAATGTTTCAAAATTTTTTTTAATAAAAAAGTTAGTTTTTTCACAAATTATCATTGATACTTATTGAATTAATAAAAAGAAGGACGGTCTAGGAGATGCTATTAAAATCGGATGTTTTTTTAAAACAGAGACAAAAATAATTAATTGTGCTATCATCTTTGCAGCAAGCTTGTTTTGCAAACGTGCAGCAAGCTTGCATTGCAAGGAGGGGTGGCGCCAGTTGTCACGGTGAACTTGTGGCAAACTCGTTTTGCAAGCGAGGGTGGCGATTCTGCATTGTTAGTTTGCCACAGTTTCGCTTCAAGTTTGACGCGGCAAATTTGCCATGACAAGCTAATATCAAGTAAAAATCAAACTTGCTGCAAACGTACATGCTATCTGGGTGGTGAAGACTCTGCTTCCCCCTGAGTGGGGTGTGGTGATGCCCCCTCCTGTGTGGGGAAGGTATTTCATATATATGTGAGAGCTTTTATAGTAGCTTTTGATGGCGTCATTTGTTGGCGGTATATAGAACTAAAAACTAAAATCTTGGCAAATTATATTAAAAAGAAATGAAATTAAAATTTAAAGAAACTTTGCTTAGATTTTATACAAATGACTGAATCACACCTTTTTGACAGTAGTATTCATCACTGGTATTTGTGATCTTTTGATATTGCATAGGAAATAAAGATGTTCGTCAAATATTCGTCATCCCTTATCCAAACACAACGCACATACACATTCACGGAGGCAAACCTACATCGTCAGAAAAAGGACATTTAGACAGAACGAAAGGGAAGTAATAGCGATTTGTCTAGGGGAGGTTCCAGTGGAATATCCGGGGAACCAGGGACCCCGTGCCTCTCCCATAGGGGCAAATTTTTGTACCCCGTTCACGCAGTGAATTGTTCAACTAGTAGTAAATAAAGATCGGTTGAAAATTTGAGAGGATCTTCAATACGACCCTCCCTTTGTACAGCAGGTCGAGCCCCATCTTCGGGCGGACTCTAACGACACTCCTGGATTTGTCGAAGTAATTCCGACTGGTTTGGCTTGATGAGTAATCGGATTCTGTTGATTTTTCATTTTATTTATATATTTTTGGATGCATGAAAACTTTCTAATGACTACGAACCAAATTCCTTATTGGTGTACTTGTTACATTGTAAAGTATTCTGGAGAAAAAGTGGAGGGTTTCCTGAGATTTTTTTTCTTTGCAACAAGTTCATAACTTTCACTCCGTTATGGATGAGTTTTCTGTTTTGTTTATTTTGGGTTTATAGAACTTCTGTACCCAGGATCCACTTCTGTTTTCCAATAACCTTCCAATTAAGAAATTGCCAAATCCATTTGGATACTGTATCAAAATTTAACATCTAATGATTATCCTAAGAGTTTGGCTAAAAATTTTACCACCAAATAAACCTTAGAGGTCACCAAAAAGAGCGATAACGAACAATTATGGCAGCCTATCCACAAAATGAGGCTCTTATTTTAAGTAAATATTGCGAACTCCAGCAATGGGAACATCGCATTTGATATTTCCAAAGTAATTTTAAGCCATAACATTAAAAAACTCTACTTTATACATTATTTAACATCTTCAAACAGAGTGTTGAAATTTTGAAAATTCCCATTGACGAAGCATTACACCGGAAGACAGTTTGTATAGGGGAAGTTCTACATTACTCCAAATAAACAAAACAGAAAACTCGCCCATAGGGCTTCTCCTCTCCAGGGCCGGATTATCAAATAGGCAAAGTTGGCAGCTGCCTAGGGGTCCCACAACCCTGGGGTCCCCCAGACTTCGAAATGTTTTCTTCCCATCATTTTCAGGGTCATTTGATTTCGTGCCTTCATTAGATTTACAAGAACCATTTATTCGAACTTATTAAAATCAATATCCAGCATCTTTTAAATGTCAGAATATAAATCTTAGGACTTTTTTTCATGTTTCCAAATCCGTTTGCAGATCAGTGTACCCCCTTTTTTGTAATTGGCTGATATAAAAATCAACATCTCTTATAAACTTTGTATTAGAGTTTATATACTGAGTATTGTATTTAAAAAAAAGTTTTTTTCTTCCAATTTTGCTTAAAATTACTTTTAAATTTAAATAAATTTTTTGCATGCGAGAACAGACATAAACCAATGTATACAGAAAACAACTTACTTAATTCCCGCCTAAGGGGGCACCTTAAATATGGGGATGAGAATCTTCAGTTTAAGTAAGCAGAGTTTCTCTTCCTGGCCGAATATAGCAAAAGGGGTATGGTTCTTCGGGCCCATCTCCGATGACTGGTTGTAACTCTGTAAGGGGTGGGGTGTTGTCGTATGAGGTGCTTGTAATGAGGACTTTTCTGCGTTCGGCCACAATGGCGGTATTTTTATTGCTGTGACCGGTCTTTCAGAGTGACCCGGATGCGGATGGGGGTGTTGTTTTGAAGCCAACTAAGTTGAAGATGACCCGCAATTAATACTAACCCGAAGATGACCTTTGTTATTTCAGTTTGTCACAATATTTGTTACTTAAAAACTGGTTGTACAGATATTAAATAAGAATCAATAAAAAAATATCTGGTTTTGGAAGTAGGGAGGTGGCCTCGGAACTTCAATTGTCTATAGGTTCCCACAGATCTTAATTCGGCCCTGCTTCTCTCATAAGCGGGATTAGAGAAAGTAAATGCCCCATAGTGTTGGTGCCCAATATTTGAACTCTTCTGTATTCTTAAATTAGGTTATCTGAAAGAAACTTAATAAAATTCATCTGCTTTACTCCCCAGGAGCATAATCTGCTTCATCTTTTTAAACTTTCAGTTTTGACCGTTTGTTATCCATGTTTGATTTAATCGTCGATTATTTCAATATCTGTTGAATTTTGTCTCTTTTCCAACAATTTATGGGATTTTAAACAATTCAAATCAAAATAGGGAAAACTAGAGATACTTGACCTTAGTTTCAATTTTTCTTATATTTCTCGAATCTTTTGATTGTTAGCATCACAAAAGGTTGCGTTTTTAAGAGCGAGAAATGTACCTATTCTAATTTGATATATAATTTATTCATAAAATAAATGTATTTCATGAAACCACCTAGGGTCAAGCATACCTTACTTGACCCTACATGCAAAGACTACTTAAATTCTTTCGATGATTTGTATATACGTGAAATTCAGATATTAGGTTACAACTACTGAATTGAAAGTGTCTTAACTATCAAAAATATTAATGAAACTAATAATATATATTTAAAAATTAAATAATATGGCAATTATAAAAGTCAGTTGTTATTTACAAAAATCTAGCTCATAAATTGAATGAGTCTAGTCATTAAATTAAATCTAATTATTAAATTACATTAAAATAATTCAAAATTAAATAAACAATTACAATATAGATATAAAACTATAATAAAAATTATACCAATGCTACTTAGCAACTTCACAAGCACTTGCCGGTTTTGGAAAATTAGAATAGGACAGAATAACACCAAAATGAAAATAAAGGATCCAAAAAATGTTGTACAGAACAAGAAATTGGAAAAGCTTTAAAGACTTACTAGGTTCTTCTTATATTATAATGGAAACAAAAGCAAAATAAGAAAAATATATTCCACTAGAAAATACAAGCCAACAAAGAGACGAACTCAACCGAAATGACGAAACGTTAAATAAGATCAAATGGTAAAAACAGTTCGAGCAAAAGATTTTTATTAAAATAATAAAGGAATAAAAAATGTTTATTTGTAAGCGAAGAAAAAAAATGGAATAAATATTTTTTAATTCTTTTTTTTAATTCTCACTAAAATAATTATTTGTATTATTTGAAATTATCACATTAAATAGAAATTTTATTTATTAAATAATTACTTACAACTATTTTTAAATAATTATTCTTTACATTTGAGTTGCCATAGTAGAACAAACATCACCGTACCAGAAGATTGATCTCAACCACACAATGTGCTTCTGTCGGCTATGACATCGAATCTGTAGAGTCAAGAGTATCCCTAACTTGACTTTCTCTAAATACGCTAAAAATTAAATCACTTAGAATTAAGGTGTTGTATAACATCGTATATCAAATTATAGCTAGAAGTATGCTTAAAACTCAGAAATATTTTGATTCCTCATATCTTCAAGAGTAAAATTGAAATCCACTATGGAATGGAAAAGTCAAAATTTACTTTTGGATCCCCAAAACATATTTACCCACACAGCATTACGATGGCTTTTCAGATTGGAATGAAAATCCCCTCCAATAGACCATATGACCAAAGGTAAAATAAAAATGGCACACACAAATTACAAATTACCTCACAATATGAGAAATTCACATTCTGAGGTTCACGTATCCCTAGTTTCCCCTACCTGTTGTGTTACTTATATGTATTTACATATTTTTAAGCGTGGCATTTTATTTTAATATTTTCAGAATGCCTAATTTTTTTATTTTGGTTTTACTAGTTAGTTTTCAAAACATTTTTTTTTTGTCTTTTTCATTTTTCTTTCTACTGAAGAGCTAATCCACGAGATGAGAATCACTGCTTTAATTCATTGAAATAATGATCGATGTTATTTGAGAAAAATTACTGTAATAACATGTCGGAAGTTTGATCATGGGAGAAAAAGAGAACTGGTTCTTGCCTAATCTGTGAAAGATTCAAGGCTTCTGGGAAAGTTTTTCAACAGGTTGTCCAAAGACCTTAAATGCTATTTACTCTGTTGCATACTGAACTGAAGGAGCAATACTGACTTGCCCATATACTGAATTTGACATTTTATTTCTCAAAATCCAAAATCCCGTTTTTTGTATTAATTCAGGACATCTGAAGTTTTTCAATTTGTGACTAATTTTTCGAGTGTAAAAAGTTTTCATCCATTTCCGTCAGAAGATTTTTTTTTCTAAACTCCACAGTTGGAAAATAAAAAAAAGAAATCAACGCATTTATTACAGGCCTTCGTTGCATTACGTTAAAAAAACACCTGTTTTTAAATTTACTGACTTTATATTCAAGATAATTTTTTAAATCTGTTTTTGCTGATAAATGTGAACAATTCTGAAAAAAAGAGAGATCATATGAGAGTTTTTGCGATTTAAGTATTCTCCTATGCAACCTCATTTGGGTAGCAACTCATCGTTCAAGAAGCCCTGTTACAGAGTACTGACCTTTTTGTTTCTGCTGGTGGTATATTCATCTTTATCACGATAAATAGTTGTTAGCATGAATAATAATAATAATAAAAATAACAACAACAAAAAACAGGGCAAATATTTAAAATATGGAGGCTTACAATGTTAGCGGCTTGTCTATGAAATATTTGAACCAGATAATTTCGTTATAAATTATTCTGAGTTCTTTCCAGGGAAAATATGGCTTTTATCGTTGCCTATCAAATTGTTATCTAGGTGATGAATGATTGCATTAATCTGACAGTAAAATGTTACAAAAATTGAACAAAACGTTTACATGGGTAAGTGTTAGATTGCAAAAATTGCATCTACATCATTTTTCGGTTTTATCAGTATTTTAAACTATTTAATTCTTCGCCACCAAAGTTTCTTTCATCTCTTGTGGCATCTTTGATAACTTGATTGATAATTCAAACGATAATTTTTAGCCGTTTCATTAAATATCTAAATTTTTCTTAATTATTTACTTTGTATTCGATTTAAATATTATTTGTCTTAACTTTTGTTGTTGTTTCCATTAAGGTTTCAACTTTATTAATTTGTAAATCAAAATTTTTCAACGGGACTATTTACTAGCCATCTTGGTTCGCGTAAGAATTTGCTGTTATTAGGTTTTGGTGTCTGTCACTGGAAGCGTTTTCCGTTATGCAATTTTAGATTTTTTTGTGCTTGACTGAACAAGAAGGAGGTGTGTTTTTGCAGCTGCGGGCCCCAGGGCCGTTGGGCTCTTGGAGAGCCGTTAGGCCTTCTGGGTGCTAGCCATTGCTGATTTTTTATTTGTGTCTTGAAGAGGTGAAAATGATTGGAATCACCAGCTTCTTTTTCCAACTTTTTTCTGCAAGTTTTTTGTAGATTGGTTTTTCTACTATGCAAATCTTAAAAGATATAGTGACTTCTGGTACAACGAAAAACGTACGCCAATCTATGTGATCCGATGAAATTCTAGAGATGGGATAATATGCAACGAATGTTCAGTTGTATTGAACGAGTTTTAATATTGCTGAAAATGTTGTAGAGAATTGCAGGAGCAAAAAACATTACAGCCAACAAATTGGTGAACTTTATGTGTATTTCAGATCTACAATTTTCGACGGCAGCAATTTGCCTTTTCTTTCGATTCATCACATAAGATTTCACGTGAATTTTTTTAGTTTGCTTACACGTTAGAAAACGAAGTATGATCTCACCTTTTTAAATTCTGGCTCTAAAATTCATAGAGCAAAAAGTTTCAATGAAAGAATTTTAGTCTTTTTGATGATAGCGCTATTGTGTATTATGTTCTAAAGCTGCAGCTGTTTTTATGTGTAAATTTATGTGAATTGTTCTTTCAGTCATTTTTGTGTGCATCTTTATCAAAATATATCATTTGTAATATCATGGCAGTAAAACTTAATCTTAACAATTATTAAATAAACAAAATTCTAAAATCTAATTTGTTTCTGTTTTAATTTCTGTAATTTAATTTTCACAATTTGCAATGTACTTTATGTTGTCAGATGACTTAAATTAGTGGCTAAGATTTTCAGGTAAAGGTAGGTGAATTGTATGAGCATAGCTGATATTGCATATTATTGTACCATTCAGTACCCATTATTGATTAAATAATTGATATTTATATATTAAACTAAATTTTAACATTGGGTACCTGCCTTGTATGAATTTTCATAATAATCTTAGCAACCCCATCCAATAGTAAGTTTTTAATTTTAAAAGAAAAAATAATGCTGCAAATAACAATATACTGATATGAAAATTCAGGAGTTTTCTTCAAATTAAGAATATGTTTCACTGATTACATGCCAACTTACATGTTCATGCTTATACACATGAAAACACTAATTAAGCAAAAAACAACCTTCCGGTGAAAAACAACGAAAAAAGGAGGAAATCTGACAACTGGTCTAGCGGCCAGAATACTAAAATGGCCATTGATAATCGTTTAACCGTTGATCATTGTTTAATCATGGTTTGTGAATTCAACTGTCAAGCCTAGCAATTCAAGAGAGGAGTCTGTTTGTCCCCTCCCTCCGATGTGTGAGCCTGATACTGCTTTTCCATAAATTTTTTTCCCAGATAGAGAAATTAAATACTAAAATTTTATAAATAATAAAATTTTATAAATACTAAAATTTATAATAAATGTGCTCGATAGAGGAAGTGAAATCTTTTCTTTCGAAACAATTCCTTTCCTTCACTTAACTCTCTCAACAATTTTATTTGCAAAAAACCTCAACGACAGACGGAAAGGAAAGCAAACCGCACTTCGAGCTGCTTCTCGTTTTAGCCCCATATTTACTTAGTATGCAAACTTGCATACGCCAAATGACGAGAAAACTGGGGGGGGGGGGGGGGATTGTTTATTTATTGGGCTGATCCCACAGGGGGCACCTCAAATGTAGGGATGAGAAGACGCCGGACAAGTAAACGGGATCTCGCTTCCCTTGTGGGTTCAATAATGGTGGTGTGACTTTTCCGGCCCATCTTCGATGACGGGTCGTATCTCTGTAATGGTGGTGGTGGTGTGGGGTCATCGTTGCGTGAGCTGCTCCTAATGGCGGCTAGAATACTTTCGCCGACAGTGCCTGCATTAATTGCCTCGGCGGCCGGTCATTCAAGTTACCCCGATGCCTTGGCAAAGTGGAGTTTTCTTTGTGCCACTCTATTGGGTTGATTGCTTTATGGCTCATTTCACATGACAGAGAAAATCCCAAATCGTTTTTCTTCCAATGTTTCCCCGTTTTTGACTGTTTCCTACTGCTGCCGTAGTGAGGTCAATTCACGTGACGTTGCAGTCATGTATCAAATATAACTACGCATGTCATCTAACATCCAATTTTACTTTGTCTCACATTGTTCTGTGACGTCAAGTACTTAATCATCCTACAAGATGCGCAATATATTCCAAAACTAAATTAGCATTTAGCTTAGTTTAGTTATACTTACTTCCCATTTGGAAGTAACAAGAGGTCTAATTTGGGACTGGCCTTTGCTCAGTTGATGAGGGAGACACCTGCGCCGGGAAAATCCCTTCTCCAAAATTTCGCGACACACCAACGGGAAAACATTTGATCCCGATGGATTAACCGAGCACCAGGCCCACTTACACGGCGGTTCTTCGGTGGAATCGGATTTCGAACCTGCAATTCTCCGGACCCAAATCTAAGACCTCCTCACCAGGCCACTTTAAATTAGCGAGACATTATTATTGTGTAACAGCCGCCTTTGGCGAATAGCCTGTTCACCGTGAATAAAATGCCAATTGAATATCTTATGCATAATTTGATATTCATGGTTCCTTTAATAAAGTCATATTAGATTTTAAATTGTGATTGACATTAAAACCATGCTATTTTAGTGGCCTTGCACCTGTTTTGTTCATTGTCTACTTGAACGTCCCTAATGGAGTCAAGTAGCCGTTTGTGTCATGTAACATCTAATTGCATCCTGTCGACGCCAACTTCAATTTCTTGTTCCTCATGCAAAATACGCATTTGATTTCAATATTAAAATGGTGCGACGCATTTTACGTCCGGCAGCTTGTTAACTGGGTTAAAACATGCTGATAAAAAGAAGTAAAACATCTTTCAGCCTACTGGATGTATTTCCTAATATATTAACTATCTTAACACTTAAGGTTTTTGTTTACACGTTTCAGAGTAAAATTGGTGAAATAAAAAAATAAATTCCTTAGCTTTCAACAATGGAAGAGAAACACGCAATTGAATATTTGTTTAAATAATGAAAACGGTTCGAATTTCATTGGAACAATGAAAAGTATTGTTTTAAGTTATGCTTAAAGATGTTCTTAAAAATTTATTAAAATTAGAGAAAAAATTGTACAACAGTTTAATTGACATAATTGAAAAAGTAATTTTATGTATTTTTAGATGCTGTAAATTGATTTTTGTGCTGTCATATTTTCGGAAGCTATTAAGAAAAAACGCCAAAATTTTTCACACCCACACACACCCACACACACGAGATTACGCGAGCATGAATTGAAGGCACTGAGTGCTTGTACCTCGAGCACAAGAATGCGCCCCCCACATCCGGGTCGGGCCCTCAGCACATAAGAATTAACACCTAGAAACTCCAATGAGACACGACCAAACGGCAGTTGGTCGGCAAATATTGAACCTAAGCGAAAACACACAGGACATCAAATTAAAGTAAATGCGAATAGTAGCTTTTATTTTGTAGTAAACACGAGCTTCTACAGCCTGGTGACAGAAAGAGAATAAATTATAAAATGCTTCAAACGCTTCATTTAGTCATAAGCTATTAATTGCATAAGAATGGTATAATGTGTTGTTACTTCATTCAGCACATCATGGGTGAATCGAAAGTAATGGCCTACTTTTGGCAAGCCTACAGGAGAATGACCTACTTTCCTACTGACCTTGTTTGGCCTTGAGAAAGTGAAAGTGTTGACCTGAACCTGACCAAGAGATGAAAAGGGTAGTCGGACATGCCATACACCTCCTGAATATAAAGTAGGAACACATCAATTTTGGACTCAAACCGGCTAAACTCTAATTGCAAGATCGCAAGCGGTTTCTAAATACCCTCCGGTTTATCACTAACACGCGTTTAACAAAACACATGCGATACATAGAGATAGACAATTTACAGCGGTTACTAATTTCTGATCTTGTTTCACGATTTCATGACCTAAAGTCATTTTTACAGCTGATAAATAAAACATTTAATGATGTAAAAAGTCTGTGTCAAAATGATTAAGAAAGTGTAAGTAACGATATCCGTACAACTGTAAGATTTTTTCAACAATAAATCAACAACAACAAAAACATCAGAAAGGCGCAGTTAGGATCCGCGCCGTAGATTTTTCTTGAAAACATCTGAATAAAATTATAAAACAAGTGTTTCGTATCAATATGTAATTTAATTATCAATCTCTGATACAATATTTACAAAGAGTAGTATAATGGTTACAGAATAGATAAATCACAAGCTACCACAAACCCTTGCTACATGTGATAAACTTGTGATTAATCTATTCTGTAACCATTATACTACTCTATGTAAATATTGTTTTAAAGAGATTGATAATGAAATTACATATTAATACGAAACGCTTGTTTTATGATTTTATCCCGACGTTTTCACGAAAAATCTACGGTGCGGACCCGAACTGCGCCTTTCTTATGTTTTATTTAGAGTAGCTTTTGATGGCGCCATCTGTTGACAGTGTATAGAACTACATTTCGCGTATGCGCATTAAAACATTATTTAACAAATGCTTATATTTCCCGTAATATTGAAATTTTTGAATTAAAATTTTAATACAATGTTTCTTTTACATATTGTCAAGTATTCGATAAGTTTCGTACAATTCGAAAGAAAACTCTGCCTGTTATAATCAGAAAACATGCGGAGCTTGAAATTTTCAATTTAATACCGATTTTTACTTATATTCTGATAAATATTTTTAGTGTCTCACTTTGGTCCTAGTAATACTCCTCAAGCTCTTTAAAATGATGCCAGAATCAACCTCCTAACAAAACGCTTTTCCATTCTACATTTATTTATAACCTTACATAAAGCTAATTCATAACAATCACGCGTATGCGCCTACACTGGTACGATGACATCACAGGCAAAACGAATATTATGCGACAAACTCTTAGAGATATGTTTTATCCGTTGTGGGGTCAACCATTCTTTTCGCATTATTAGTCTCGTTGTTATTAGCGATTCAAATCTGACGATATTTTGTCACACAAGAAAGTTCGACAGACTATCACTGTAACGAGAGGAAAGGCGTTTTAACGTCGAAAAAACCTCTCCACATTTCAGCTGGAAGAAACTTAGCTAACCAAAAAATATTGATGTTCTTTTGAATATGTTATAAAACTAATTTATAGACGAAATTTCTAAAGGATTTTATGAAGCTTCCCCGGGATTGGAAGGTTTATATTTGTAGAGATCTGAATACAACAAAAAGACGTATTAAAAAGGTATAACTGAGGAGTAAGTAATAACACGAAACAAACAATACATAAAATGTATAGAAGATCGTATACCCTTCTCTAAACCCGTCATAACACAAGTAGAAAACTAAAACCAAACAAAAAATAGGGAGGTTCAGTCAACAGCAAAACAGGAAGTACAATCAACTAAATTTCTGATTACATACTGGATGGGAAAAAAATATCTTACACAAAATGATATTACCACTTCAAATTGCCAGAAACTTTGTCAGAGCTTAAAATGAATGAAAAAATATTATATGCACTCAAATCTATGCTAATTAATTTTCATAAAAAGAAAATAAAAACCTAAAACATTCAAATACAAGAAAACTATTTTAAGACTAGAAAATCACCCGCCATGGTATGACGGGTACAAATTGTCTCTTCATTCGAGATATTTCCCGTCAAACCTGACGTGTTTAAATAGATATATATGCGAAAGAAATGTTTAACATTGATTGAAAACAAACTGCATTATGACAGGAAATATTTTTTTATTTGCATATTATTTACATATTTCTTTATTCAAAAAACCTCTTGGTAAACAACTTTCAGTGTGAAGTATTTTTCGCTGTTTAACAATTTTTCTTGTACTTCAGATGCCTTTGTGTAAATTTTAACGTTGCCAAAAAATATTATCAAATTATATCATCACGATTGCACTAAATAATTAGATGCATCGTGGCGTCCAATCTATATCACGCGTATGATATACCACTGACGTAATTTACTACTTTCTATTAAAAAACGGAAATTAATTTGAAAAATATGATTAATATAATTTAAAGTTTCTCGGGAACTATTGATCATAGCGAGATAAATTTTATATCCATGGATAGCAAATTTTATTTCACTATTTTAGAGCTATTAAATTTGAAAGTAGAACGACAATTACTCTTTTAAATTTAAAATTACTGAAATTTAGGATCTCTAACAATGAAATAATGTTGTTTAACGTCTAGCAGTGCTATGGAACGAGTTTCATTGTTGGTGACGTCAGAGCGTTACCGAGAGATCTGGGCTATTATATTAGTAATAAATGCGTACCAATCACAAGCAACTGATAAACCAAATACATGTTTTTACTTCTTGGAAATATCTTATATACAGGATGGTCACAAACTAACAAGAAGTGTTTGGAAATCGATTGTAAAAACCTGTTCAGCCGAATGTAACCAATTCGGGCTACATACTATTCCTCCCATGGATTTTTAAAAAAAAGTTCCAATTTTCGCTACCAACTGCAATAAGGCGATATACACGCAGTTGTCCAAATAAATTAGCCACAAGAATTACAGAAATGACAATTTCCGTTACAAATTTTATTTTAACATCGGTGATACACGTTAGGTTACCCTGTTTTCACTCAGAACAGTGAAATTTGCATAGAAAATTACAGATGGAAATCTGATTATTCAAAATGCACAAGTTGACGTCATTATGGCCCACTTACTTGTTTCGTTACTGTACAGAGTAATCGGATAATGCTTCTAAATTTTTTTATTCCACAGCTTATAACGGCATTGGTGTCTGCCATTCATGCAAGATGGTGCACCTCCTCATATTGGATTACGTATATACGTATTCATCAAGTTCTACGACAACACTTTACAAATGAACGGATAATTAACAGTGTGTTTCCCTGCAGGTCGGCACCATATTTCCTGCATCTCACTTCCTTTGATTTTTGGCTGTGAGGTCATCTGAAAAGTGTGGTTTTAGAGCGTGATAGTCTAAAAGAAGGATCTTGAAGTATCACATAATGCTGCAAGTCCGACAAATCAACACTGAACTGCTGTGTTCTGCGGTAAGTAATCCAAAGGAAGCATTTTTTTGGAACACTTGAAAGATCAACTTATTGAACCACACGTATCAACATACTAAATCAAATTTTCTAGTTTAATTGTGAGTTCTGATATTCTGTTGACAATTGACTAGGTCAACTGTGCCTACAGTAGGAGTGTAGTGGAACTGGCTCTGATTTTATTTTTTTAATGAGAAATAAACAAGAAAAAATTGTAGAAACTTCCTAGAAAAACAGAGCGATTTTGCCACCCAAGTTAGAGCGCTACTTATTTTGCGACAACACCACTAACGCACAGCGCCACATTGCAGTTGGCGCGAAAATTGCAACTTTTTTCTGCATTAATCAAAACCCCATCGTCGGAATAGTATGTAGACCAAATTGATTACATTTGGTGGAACAGGTTTTATTTATTTATTTTTTTTTTACAATACAGCTCCAAACGCCTCAAGTTACTTTATGGCTACCTTGTACATAGTAACATACAATATCGCACTCAGCGAAAACCTGTGAAAAGAATGAGAGTTTTAATTGACTGTGATTATCAAATTATATATTCATGGATGATAGACTTTGGGTCTACTTACGTCGAAAACTGCACTGTGTATTTCATGTAAAATAACGAAAATTATGCGTGATTCTTACGCAATGGAAGAAATTGAAAGAAACCTGCATTGCAAAGAAAAGACTCCAAATGCAAGAAATTAAGAGCTAACTGAGCGCAACGGCATGTTTCAATATCTGTCGCAACTGAAGAACAGCTAAAAGCTGCAGTATGAAAAAAAATATTTAATTATTTGTTTATTCTCAAAGAACTCTTGGATGAAAAAACTAAACTTATTGACTAAATTTCTTGATCAGTATCATAAATAAAATTGAACGTAGTAGATGCAGATTAGTTTACAAATGAATGAGAAAAACGCATTTGTCATTTTTGAATAAATGAATCAAAATGGGCCATTAAAACATATCAGTCATATGTCTTAAAAAAGAATCACATTTAATATAAAACAAATGTAATATGATTATAATTTTTTTTTGTAATTCATTTTGCTCACTCTATAAATAAAAAAAGTTACTTAAATCATAATAATAAAGAAAAAACCTTCAAAGCACTGATTTTAATATATTGAACATAATTTTTTTTTACTTAAAACGGGTGAAAGGTCGAGAGGAGCTGTAAGGAGAATCATTTTGAGGTTAAAATTAAATACTTAAAAGAATTGCTATGCATTCATCAGACAACATAGAATAAAATACAGAGGCTGTTCGGACATTTTTTAGACGATTTTAATAGTATTTATAGAACTATTTAAAATAATATTTTTGTGTTTTAAATGTTCAGTTTGAGAGCCCGTATTCAAAACATTCTTCCATGTATTCTAACAATTCCATGACAATAATGATTTTTGTGGTATCGGAAAAGGTATTTTGTCCCAATCCTCTTGAACAGCTTTTCAAAGCCCACAAAGGTTTCTAGGTCGACGTTTGGATAATGTGCTTTTTAAAAGTTCAAAATCGCAAAAACACATGGGTGATACAGAACTATTTATCAGAAATATCAGTGAAGGTTGTAGTCTTAATACCCATGTCTTGTTCCATATTTTCCAGGAAATTGACAGTGAATTGTCTGCTTGCTTTGCTTTGGTACAATTCTACTGATTGATGGCATTGTGGGTAAATAAATGCTATTTCATATTTAAAGATTGTGAATAAAATATGCTCCTGATAGTATATGGAGTTGATCTTAGCATTTTTATCCACTCTCTTTACTTTTATTGTGCCATTATATGAAAAACCAGGAGCAATCATAATTTCCTTAGAAAAACTTTCCTTAGATCTTTTGAACCATGTTTTAAGATTTTTTTTCTCCTCTTTGATGATAATAAATTGAATTTTTCTTGCAGTCATTTAAATAGACTCAAGCTTAATCTATTTTACAACATTTTTTTCATTTTTTTCCGGATAAATGCTTTTCATAAAGAATTCTGCAGGGTGGTCTGCGTTCAGCGATATGACTTGGAGAAAGACGATAAAAATTGTATTTTTTGGCCTTTTTGAGATTCAAATCAGCCTTAATAATTTTGTTTACAGCTGATACTAAGCATTTTAATGGTTTTTTAATAAACCTTTGACTTGGAGTATTTTCTTTTAACATTAAAGATCTCACCTTTGCAATATTCGAAGAACTGCGTGTTTTTTCTCGGATACGTATTTGGAACAATTTTTCCACTTGAAACCAAACTTGGACGATTTTTTCCTTTCTTATTAACAATATTACTTATTTTGGCTTTAGATATCGAAAAACCACGGCTTTCTGATACCTGAATAAGATTAACTCTCTTTGGAAAGAGCCAAAACGTAGCATTGCATCCATCGCTTCTTTAAAAACGCCATTTTTTTTATGTAAACAAAACTTTTAGGGAGCAGATGATAATTTATTGCTTCAAAAATGCAATTGTCGTGAAAATAAATTTCTCCAAGCAAATGAATTTTTCGTACAGCGAAGCGAAATCGAATAAAAAATGTGCGAACACCCTCTGTGTCGCTTAGGTGATACAGTAAACGAAGTAATTTATTTGGAGTCGAGAACATGGCAGAGGATATTACGTGCTTTCACAGCGTGCGAAGTTTATGTGATTTATTCACATCATTTATAGTTTGATATCATTGGTTAACTATAACAACTCATTTTGATTAGTAAATTATTTGTTAATAATTCAGAAAAACATGATCATTGATCTTTGTGATATTGTCCTTCTGCGATCAGCGGTGCCAAATACCACCTGAAAACTTTCTGAAACAAGAACCAATGGTGGAATCAATCCTGCAACTTTCCAAGAACTAAACTTTTCACTAGATGAAATATGTTATTAATGTTCATTAGGAAATCACTTACTGTCACCGTATTAATGAGCCATTAAACGTATAATTATACTACTGTTACAAATACACGTATTCTATGTCTTGCTCCCATTCAAAGGTAACATTATCATTATTTTTTTTATCATGGATAAATGTACTCAATTGTAAGAACATATGCATTCATGATAATTAATTGAGTGCAAAGCAGGTATTATTGATACAATTTTTGAATTTCACACAAATTTTGAACCATTTGAGATATTAACGAAGAATACATTTTTAATGTAATATTTCTGTCTCGAACAACTACACTTTAAAAATATATTTCGGCAATCCTAAAATGATTTCTAATTTTGTAATATTTTCGTTCAGAGCAAATATACCATACATCTCATTTCATTTATTTAATAAAAAATTTGCTTACATGACATGTTTTCATTTTTAAAGACAGGCAAAATGATGGTCGAAAATGAGATGGCAGTCTTTATTTGCTGAGTGAATTTCTCATTTCACGTTTTTATTTTCTTCATCGATTCCTTCAATTCTAAAATAAGTTATCAATTTCGAAAATTCAGCATTAACTTTATTTGATTTCATTGAAAAATTAGTTTCGATATTTTAAAATATTTAATTTCAGAGACATTTTTTAGTTTCTGGATCATTACAATATTATCAAGGAATTCACAAGAGATTGAATTCAAATTCCTAAATGAAAATTATCAAAATGTTTAAATGATCTAATTTGTACTATATAGTTTTAATTCAGCTGCGAGTAGATAATTAAAACTAGTGACAAATATCAAGAGTTTTTAAGTTTAACCAGCCGTTTCTCCAACCGACTTTCTCGTATACTTACACAAATATGAAATATTTCGTGAACGTAGACAGCAGACACTTAACCCTATGATGGATTGGGTCCAAAATTTGATATAAATCTACATTTCTAGTGTTAAAATCCTATAGCAAATTTCATTCATCTAGCGCAGGGGTGGGGAACCTGGGAACTTTTTGAGTTTCTTATGCGGCTTTACCAGTTATTTACAATGTGCATTGAAAAAATATACTTGTCTGTAATATAATAATAATTACAGAGCAATAACCTTTAAGATTCTGCTCGTGCAGCCTTTTGCCCAACCGCCGAAGTTTAATGAGGCCTGACAGTGCAAAAAGTTTCTCCACCCCGATCTAGCATGTTACGATTTTGAGCTATAGTGTTTACAGACAAACGGAATTTCGAAAATGCTTTTTTCGAACTCAAATATGCCTAAAACAAGAAATATTCATCAAAATAATGAAGTCGAATTTTCTGACTATTGCGGTACTTTCTCTTTGTATATGATTTTTTTTTGCAAACGATTGTAAAAATATATCTAAATAAACAGATCTTTTACTTGAATTTGCCTCTTTAATCATATAAAAATCTATTAATTGAATGCGTTACATGCAGATTATTGAAATACGGAAAGTGAAATCATCTTAAGTGTTTCAGAATTTAGATATTTTTCTAAATTATTATTCTGAATAAGCCTTTCTCCTTTTTTTAAGATGATTAAAATAATGTAATAATAACACGCAGATGAAAACAATCGGTAAAAGCATGGAATCGGTTTTCACTGATCAATTTATAATGGTTTTCAGGGAAGAACAGCCTGTCACTAATTCGAAAAAATTAGCATAAGTATCATAAAAATATTATTTTTAGAGTTACATAGAAAATTTTACAGAACATGCGTGACAACAAAATTTCGTTTCTCATAATTATAAATGTTGCAATGCTTATAGTGATTATTGTTTCTTTGCTGATGGGGATCTATTTTTACCGGCAGCTGTTGTATCAAACAATGAAAAACATTTTTCATGAATGTTTCTTATGCTGTCAAATGTCGAAGAGAAAGTAGATAGAATTTATGGTTTAACAAAAGGAAGCACAAAAGAGTTAGGCATCAGTTTCTGTAACTGAAATCTGGAACGAAAGAAAATAGAAAACAATTCAAATTTAGTTGAAAAAACAAAACAAACGAAAACCTCAGTCACTGCCTAATTTTAAAAGGCGCTATTATATCATCGTACACTTTTGTTTCATAACGGACAGATGTGAGTGTTGCAATGTGGTTTCTTTTAACAAGCGCGATCAGTCTACTGGAAGTTCAAGGGCTTTAATTTCTAACGAAAGTAAATAAAACTAGCACGCGACCCAGTATGTAATCGTAACTGACGAGCATTCAGATTCACTGAAAAAATGAAAGTAGTTTGTAGCGTGTAACTAGAGGGAGAAAGCCGCATACCTGTCAGTACTCAGAGAAGGGTTGTCTCAAGTGGTTGAAAACAATGATGCTCCTGAAAAGACGCTTAATCTCTTCATGTTTTAACAACTAATGTCACTGAGAATTCTTGCCTGTGAATTCACTTGTTTTCTGCAAATATTAACTCTAATCTTTAATCAATAAGAACTCTGCAAAGTATAATGGACCTATAATGGTTGAAGTTTGACATTTGCGAGCTCAGATCTGAAAAGTAGAAAAGAGAGTGTGATCATTGCATTTTCCGAGTTTGTTGAACTTATTTGCACGATACAAACTAATTATCATGAAGCTTTTTGCATTTATTTCTTCGATTTTTTATGTCGTGTTTTTGCTAATTCGAGCGGAAGAGTTTTCTTCAACAGAAGCAAATGATAGCGCAGTTGTAGATGCATTTGAAAATAGTGTGGCTGGAATGGAAAATAATATTAAAAGTTTTATGAACAATATTATGAAAGAAATGCTACCGCACGCCATCAGAATCGGGCTGCATTCTGAAGCATCTTTAACATGTTTGTTTGATTTGACGAAAATCCTCAGGGGTGTCCAGAAACTGGAAGCCTGGGCTGTCAGAAGTAAGTAATTTCTAATTTTTACGTTTATGAGTAAAGATATCCAAATTCCGCCTTTTTGAAATTTCTATTCTCGTATTAAATTTAAGATGTTCCCTACTTATATGTAAGGCTCCAATTTATTTTTAAAAATTATTTTGGTAATAAAAGAGTGAGTGGCAACGGAACAACAAGATTATGACATCAGAGTTGTAAAGATCATTATTCGCTTGTCGCTGTGTATCGCTATCCGCATTTTCGTTAATTAATTGTTATCAATTTTTATAATCTTTGGCTATCTTTAAGTTCTAAATTTGTATTTAAACTTATTCACCATCTAAACCATTTCTTTTATACATTATATATAGAATCTACTACACCTTTATAGAAAAATCTTTGCATTTTGTGAATTTCTTATAATGAAGCAATTTCTTTGTTTCTTTTACTTTGCATTAAATTTAAAATGTTCCCTATTTATAAAACTTCTATACTTAATAAAATAACTACTGCGCCTTATAAAATATACTGCACATTATAAAATCTATCACATCTTATAAAATTTATTACACCTTATAAAATCTATTATACCTTATAAAATCTATTACACCTTATAAAATCTACTACACCTTAAAAGAATAATATTTGCATCTTATGAATTTCTTATATGCAGCTATTTGTTTGTTTCTTTAACTAAACTGACTGTATACACGCTGAAAACCTTTTTGTTCACGAGAATTTCTGTACAACAAATTAAAAATATTGCGAAGTTCAAAAATATATATTCAAAGTGATTCACTTCAATCCGTGGCTGGACCAGAAAAGTCATCTTCATGTTGCAGAATCCCAATCCATACAAACACTTGCAGTAAAATCTACCATTACACTTAAATAGTTTAAATGGAAAAATTCTTGCTGACAAATTAGTCTGCCACAAAAAAACACACACACACATTTCTATCTCTAAAAAGTGTTTTTTTGCCTTTAACAGTAAATATTTTTATATAATACTAGCCACTTTGTCGACCAGCTTGTTCTCTCGGATTATTGGCTGAGAAAATGCTAACATGGAATTCATAATTATTTAAATTTTCCCTTTATTACTCGATAAGTCTGAAAAATATGTATTTAATGAAAACTGAAATTTAAATGAAAATTATTTACCTATTTCTTAGCTTATTTTCAGAGAAAAAGCATTTTAATATTATTAGTTTTGTGTCAAATATCTACACATGGCCGAATTAAAGAGGAAAAAAAAAATAGTTTTGAAAAGTTGGAAAATATCTACGTAATTATATAAATTGTTTTTAAGAAAAATATGGTCCTTTGAGAAACAAGATGAAATAAAATGAAAGTGAAACTAAATTGACAAAAATACTGCCAACAAAGAAATTTAAAAAATCATTAAAAAATTGCTAAACGTGTTACAATTTTCCAAATATTTTGTGAAGAGTTAAAAGCGTTTTTTCTTAATTTCTTAGTTATGATGTATACCCCCAAAAATTATGATAATTGCGAAATTAACATGAAACTAAAAATTTGTAATTTGAAAACAAAGCAAAAAGTGACTGTCCGCAGTGGCGTAGCTGCAACTTTTGTCGCCCTGGTCAAACTTGCAACATACCGTCCTTTCTTTACAAGTTAAATAAACTTCAAAACAAAAACAATATATTCCAGGGAAAGAAATTTTATTTAATAACGCAATTCGTCGTTTGACGCTCTCCATCTCTGCAGATAGGTTGCGAAATCGAGTGGCCACCACTTGTCTTTCTTTCACACATCGACAACTTACCTAAAAGTGGCAAAAATATGAATTAATCACAAAAGTTATTTTTTTTATGTATACAATGAGTGAACTAGTGACTCTGCTCTTCTTAGTTATAAAAATGTTTTCCTACATGTCTGATTTTGTCGCCCCCTTCCAAGTTCCGTCAGGGGCGGACCGCCCCCCTCCAGCTATGCCACTGACTGTCTGTAGCCACATTGCAAAAGTATCAATTTGAAGCTTGTGAAAAAATATATCACACAGCAAAATTTATCAATTAAAATAAAAATCTCTTTATTTAATGAGCTTGAGCTGAAAAACAGCTTTAAAAAAATGTGTAACATCCAAATGTAAGAGAGTTAAAATATATTTTAGAGTGAATTTAGAAAGCAACTTTTTAAACATGGCTTTAACAATGGAACTGAATAACTGAAATATCATATCTGAAGCAATTAAATTAGGTTGAATATCAATACAAGAATGAAAAGTGTTGTTGCACATCGTATAAGTCGAGTTTAGCAGTTTAATATTATTTACGTCCCATTTATAAGCAACACGGAACGAATTGGGACGGACCTCGAACCGTTGTCAGATCATGATAATGACACCTGCAAGCATACCCTTCTCAAACCGTCTACGCCGTACAAGTGGACGGGCGTTTGACTTTTGATATCAAATTTAACCTGCACCAGATCCATATACATGGCAGTTCTGCGGTGGAATCGAGTTTCAAATCTGCTGGTTTCGAAGTTGAGACCTTACCATCAGACCACTATGGTTGGAAAGAATAATTTCAAAAAATTTGTTAAAAGTGGGTGGTGGTGGTTATTTCATAACGAATAAATTGGTATCATTAAAAAGATAATGATTTAAATTTTAAGGGGGTATAAAATTAATTTGTGTGCGATAGTTGTAATGGAAAAACGCCAATATTTTGCTTAATTTTAATTAATTTCATTCTAATTGACCGAATGAAGTGAGGTTCTGTTTTAATCAGACCTTTCGACACTTTGTCTGTTTGTCTGTAAATTTATTTGTTACGCAATCACGACTAAAAGCGTTGTTCGATTTTCTTCGAATTTGAAGTAGGGATTCTCAACCTGTGGGGCGCGCCTGAGATATCACGAAATGGAGGGCACGAGCATGTCGGAAAGAAAATATTATTAAATATGATTAATTTACTGAAAGGAAAGTAAAACAAAATACATTCTAATATAATAAAAAATAAAATACATATTTACACTGATTTAATACACTTACAAACATGATTGCATCAGTACTGCACAATGTATTTAACAATTAACTTATCAATACTAAATTAAAAACTAGTTTAATAATTATTAGTGACTCCCTTGGGCCTGTCTTGCAGAGCAAAGTTTTTCGAAGGAAGGTTTAATATTAGAAATAGGCACTCTGAGTTCTTTTTCGATATTTAGTTGAGATCTATATTTTATCTTCAAAGCAGCCAAAGCAGAAAAGCCTCTTTCTAAAAGGTAGGGTGTTGAAAATGGTAATAGTATACGAAATGCTCTTGTGTTCAATGCAGAAAACTCATCACCCACCCCTGACCAAAATTCAAAGAGTGATTTATTATAAAATTGTCTTTTGATTTCGCCACTTGCCGTGAAGTCCATGAAGATTTCTTCTTCGGCAGTTGAGAGACCTTTGGGAGTATTTTGAAATGGTTCCCTAACCCACTCGTAATATATCAATAAATTTACTTATTCTTGGTAATTTGTATTGTTTGTAATTAAGGTCGTAGTGTGACTTTAGTGTCAAAATACCAAAAATGCATTGTTATTGTACGAGATGTGGGCGCGATGAAAATTATGAATCAAAATTCGGTCGCAAATACTGAAAGATTGAAAAACACTGCCTTGAAGTCATTAAAAACGACGTATGTGTTGGATTTTTATTTTTTTATTACTTTTCAAGTTGGTGATAATTTTAATGGTTTCAATGCTTGGCGAGTTTCGCATCATTAAAACATTTCAGTCACTTTGGTTTAATTGTATCGCCATTTTTGTGATGGCCGATAAAAGTAGACACCTGCATACAATTCGCATTTGAAAAAAAAAATGCTAAGGCTCCAGTTGGACTTAATTAACCTATTAAAAAGTCCAACTAGATCCTTAACAAACCACTAATTAAACATTGGTATATGATGGTGATTGAAAAGTGCCTGCTCTATGGCGCTAGTGTCTGGGCTGAGACACTCAATGTCAAACAAATTAAGCAATTCCAAAGTATCCAAAGAATCTTTCTAATTAAAATAACACAATGCTACAGAACCTCCCCAACGTTAAACGTTTTGACTAGGATTCCACCCCTCCACATTACAGCCCAAACCTTACACGAAAAATGTCATTTTTGGCTTTTACGGATGAGTAAATATGACGTAAAAGAAGATATCAATAGTCTTGATTATTTCATGTCAGTAGTGAATATCCCATCTAGAGAAAAATTTATAACACTGGATGAAAATACAGAAAATATTGTGATTATGAGGTGTACACGGACGGATCTAAGGTTGATGACAACACAAGGTTCGCGGTGTGCATCTTCAGAAATCAAAAACTTTTCAAAACATATTGCTATCAGCTAAATTCGTATAACTCTGTTTCCCAAGCCGAGCTGGCGGCAATTAACTTTGTCGAAGGCTGGGCGTTGGAACAAGGAGCTAAAATAAAAAATTTCTCTGTCAGTCTCTCGTCAATCGAGTCTTTAAAAAGTCTTAACATCAGATCCAATTTCGTGTTAAACATTAAAAAGTCCATTAATAATGCGAGAGGGAAAGTCTGTTTATCCTGAGTCAAGGCCCATGCTGGTGTGCCAGGTAATGAACTTGCTGATAAATTTGCAAAAACTGCTACATTTGCTGGGCAAAAAATTAATGTCCCTGCACCCTACTCTTTCCTAAAATATAAAATTAAAGAATTTATATTTAATAGTTGACAAAACTATTGGATGGATTCTGAAACAGGAACCCGGGTAAAGGGTTTCATTGGGACTATTGACCTTATTTTAATTTTCACTACCAAATATATAACATACTTTTTAACAGGTCATAGCTCATTTGTTTCATATTTATTTCGTTTCAAATTAGCCAGCACACCAAATTGCAAATGCGGTTTATAAGGTGATGTAGATCACTTTGTTTTTGACTGCACTTTCACTAAAACAATTCATTTAAATATACCTTCTGCCTTAAATAAAACCGCATGGTTTAAAATTTTAGTTAATAGCAAATTTTGACTTGTGAAACTGAAAGAGATTTTTAAGATTTCCAGTTGCATATGCAGTGAGATTTCTGACTGATGAAACGTTTATTCCTTTTTGGAATATAAAATTTTAAATGTTTTTTTTTTTTTTGAATTGCCAGACATGCTGTAATGTATTCCATATCCTAAGTTTTTGTTAAAAATTTTATTTGTCTTATTGTTTCCTGTTTTACTATTTGATGTTTTATGAACTTTTTTGTCATTTCTTTCATCTTCTGTTTAGTTATTCAGGACTTTTGCTTTTTTTGTTGATTTTTTTCCATGCAGTTTAATTCAATTTTGTTGTGATGTTTTGTTATTCGATGTAATGTTTTTCTTTCTGTTTTGCTGTTATTCTGTAATCCCGGCCGTCCGGCTCAGTGCCTTACTTCCTCTGGGTAGGCTGTGTCTTCGTGGGCAAATGAATAAATAAGCGGTTCACAGAACTACTAGTTAAAATTTTAAAAAAATTGTCCAGTGGATCACACTTCCACCCTCCAAAATGTGTTTAAGCCAAATTTAGTCACTCTAGATCCGTCGGTTTACCCTGTAAAGCTCCAACAGACAGACAGACGCACATTCGTTTTTATTATTGGTGGAGATAGAAGCAAAACTTCGATCAAGCAAGTCAAGCTATTGATATATTTTCAATAATTAACTGTTATTTGGTTATTATTTGTATTTGTAGATGAAACTTTAATTACAACAAACTTCGATTACTTATTGGCGTCCAAAATTATAGAATGGACTATGGAAACAAATAATATTGCCGGTGCTGAAAATTTTTTCAGTCAATATGGCTAATTATATAAGATTAAAGAAATCTTTAACTAACTGTTCAATCAATTAATGCCATGCTGGGGCCATTTTACGCTTGTCAATTACTCTGCCGCAACGTCTAACTTTGTCCAACTAAACTACCGAAATATTCAATTTTCTGACGCAGTTCCAGCTTATATGACGTTTTCATATGTTATCAGCTGTGTTCTCTAATTAAGTTAAATAAGTTAAAAATCTATTTAGGCTGTTCAGACCAGGCTCCGCCATAGTCAATGGAATTCTGTAATAATTTTACTCGCTAGCTTCATTGGGTTGATTAGTGATCAATGGCGTAGTGAACGGGGGGCAAGGAGGGTATAGATGGCCCGGCGCCAGTTTTATAAGGCGCCATAAAGTCAAAACTGTAGTGCGTTTAGGCCATTTTTTTAAAGAAAAAGAAGTTAAGAGAGATCTTAAAAATGAAACCTTTACCCTGGGGCCATTTTACGCTTGTCAAGCCACTGATGACGATTGTGGTAAAAAAAAAAAAAAATTCCCGAGTGCTGTTTACCCTCGCTATGACACTGGACACGGTGACAAAACGTTAATGCGTTTATATCGCTTTTTAAAATCAAATACGATGGCGAAAGAATACCATGCCTCTGGCGCCGTTTACGAAAGCTAAGCAGCTGATGATGACGGGGTGGGGGCGAAAATATTATAATATAACCAGGCGCTACTTACTCTCGCTACGCCACTGTTAGTGATGAAACAGCAAGAACATGTTTAATAATTCCGCTAAAATTACGAATAATCGGATGTAACGCTTTTTCACAAATCGTGGAAAAAGTATTACAGAACATTTAATCAATAAAGAGCACGATGTCCGTGACACAGATTTTTCTGATTTGGAAAAGCAGGTTCTGAGTCTTCTGAAATCAAATAAAAAATACAACACTGAACTGATTTTGAGCGTTCTAGCCTCAAAATTTCTGAAACGATGAAAGATTCAATTGAAATCATATTCCCGGCGAACAAGCTGATCGCTGATGGCGGCTAGAATAAAATATAAACTCAATTTTGAATTCAATGTTTTATTTTTCTAAACCTTGAGAAAATTTCCTATCTTGTCCTGGTGAACTGATTTTAGTAGTAAATAAAATTTCATGCCAATTAATTCTGCTCATTTTTAAGACCGTTATTTTTTGGAGATTTCTATGCATTTAATTTCTTTTTATTAGTTCAGTTCTTTTTATAATGACTTTTATTTATGACAGCACAGAAAAATTTTCTCTGAAGTTGAAGGAAAAGTTCGACAAAAATCACTCAAAGGAGACACGATTAAAACCGAGTTTTAAATTTGGACTCCAAATACTAAAAAGATTAGAACAGCTGGTTCAAAGAAAGCAATTTCGTATGTTTCAATATGTTCATTAAATTATAACAAACTTAGCAACACTTTGTATAAAATGATAAAAAAACAGGATTAAACTGAAGCAAACAAAGCATCTCTTCATATTAATAGTTGCTAATCTACCCTAAAATATCTTCTTTTATTATAACAATGATGCTCTGCGCAATTATCATAAAATTTCTATCTCACCAAGGATTTTATTATCAGGAATTATAATATTAATTGCAGCACCGCGACGGCTGCCTGGTGGTAGGAAATCGGTCTCGGAACCGGAGGAAACCAGATTTCACCAAATGTCTGCCGGGTATATGGGCTTGGTGCCCTTTGTTGTTGAGGGTCAAACGCCCCGTGGCGCTGGTGTGGCGTGAAAATTTGGATTGCTCTGGTGGGGGGTATATCTTCTCAGATGTTATCGTTGTCATCTGACACTGTTAAAAATTGTGACGTCTGTCCCAAAATAGCATTCTTGTAGCTTTCAAACGGGACATTATATAATAATATATATAATTAAGCAAAACTAAACTGAATTAAATTAGTACTGATTGCTTTCATATATTTGCTGCTACTGTATATTATAAAAAAACTGCAAAACAGAAATAGTTTTGATTTTTAATAAAAACTTACAGCAGCCTGAAAACAAGTAATTTAATCTAATCAATAAGTTCTAGATGAACGATAATTCTGTTTAAGAAAGTTCTTTCTGAACTTCATTTGCTAAACTATTATTTCGAATTTATATATAGCTACAAATGTGTTTATTACTTTATTATTCGATTCATGTATAACTTTCTTATGTGTTATTCAAAATAAATTTCATTAGGTTCTGACAAATATGTCTAAAATTCTGAGCAAAACAATCGTTTGAAAAGTACAGTTGGCGAAATTTTTCTTTGAAGAAATTGTTATGCTGCCATTATCTTATGAAAAATGCTTAGGTGAATAAAATTGGCATAAGAATTTTCTTTCCTTGTCGAACGTTTGATTTTTTTAGAATACGTTATTCATTCACAGGAAACTTGCCTCCATGAGCAATTGTCGTAATACTACAATTCAAGCACAATGTCTTTTCCATTTTCCTCTTTGATTAAAATACTAACCAAAAATCCAGTATTTTCAATCTGACGAGATTGAAGTGTCAACTCTAGTATTGTCCTCTTCATCTGATCTCCATTCAAAATTGCGAGATCCATTGTCACATGTCTGCCGTGTTACTTCAAAATGTGACGCCGATACAGATTTTTCGAATGGCAATTTAAACAGCAAGCAATTTCAAATAACAGTTGTCAATGAATGGTTTTGTGTTTCTTGTTATTTCAGCTGCAGATGGATAGCCATGGAGACTACACTTGCCATATAGTCTTTTGAAAATCTATTATGTTGATACTTAAACCTGTGTAATTAAAGACTTTATTCACACGAAGAAGTCGAAATGTTCTCCCAAAAGTATACGGCTTAAAATGAATTTTCTGAATATGTATATTCGATTTAAAATTCTTTATTAGCAATGAACTAGAATAAGTCATGCAGGGCCGGATTACCAAATAGGCAATGCAGGCAACTGCCCATAGGCCCCGAAACTTTTGGGGCCCCGAGATTATTATTTTTATAGCTTTCATTTGATTTATAAGAGCTGTGTACCTGGATTTACTGAAATTAAAATCAAGTATCGTTTAATTTTCAGTATTTATCGCCCTGACAAAACTTCGATTAGAAATTGTATTAAAAAAGTTTCGTAATTTTTTAACCACTTTATTTAAAAGTTTTACCAATTTTTTTGAAGATGCAAAAAATGTTTTGTTGCTTCAATAATATTTGTTACTCAAAGACTGCTTAAATAAAGATTAAATTAAAATCAATAAAAAATATCTAGTTTTGGAAATTGGAGTAGTGGGCCCTGAAACTTATATTACCTCTAGAGAGTTTAATCTGTCCCTGGAGTCATGCACTATAAAGCATAAATTTCAGTGAAGTAAAATGGGCAGGATATCATCAATTCTTGATAAAGTTTTTAGCATAAAAATTTTAAGACAATTTTTCAGCGTGTGTTTTTATTATATTATGGTAAGTGAATTTCTAGAATAATCGAACTCTCCCTTTGGTGTGGAATTTCTCGAATTCTAGAGTGTATTGTCCAAGTTACCTTCTACCCATTTTATTTAATTTCTTATTTAGCTTCTAACATTTTATAAACTTACAGAATCTAAACCTACCTGTTTTGTATAAAACTTTTAAACCCTATTCAACACAAAATTAGAGTATTTGAATAACGTTGAAGTGGTTTTCAAAATTTTTATCTAAAGCTGTGCTTTCAATTAAGAAATATTTATTTTATGTTTTTTATCATTGCATAAAGTAATACTAGTAGTTGTGCTTATAAATGTCATGAAAGATTATTAAATACATGGATTAAACTGGGAACTCTGAAACGAATATTAGAGTTCTGCTAGAAAAGGAAGTTTCAAATTTATATTTAGACTTTATAAAGTGATAACTATTTTAACTATGAAAGAGTTTTCACGTAATATTCAACGTTCATAGTTTGAATTAGATCTTCATCTAAGAAAAGTTCGAAATCATTTAAAATTGCTGAAATAATTCATTACATATGAAATCAATTTTCTGCTAGAGCTCAATTTGCTGCTGCTCTCTTACAACTGATTTTGTAAATGATTGTAGTGTACTATTTTTTGATATAACTACTTCACTTGATTAGATCCTTTTGAAACAGAAATTTCAAATGCGAAAATTTAATTGTGTACTAATTTTATTAAATGTTCACATAATTCATTCTGATTTTGAATAATTCAATTCCTAACTTAACTGTTAAAAGAAATGCATTGAATTTCAGAAAGCAAGCATGACTTTAAAAAATACAAGAATGGAAAACACATATTAGTTTATTGTTGAAACAAGAATATGCAGAAATATGAATGCAGAATATTTAACAGTTACGCGTAGGATTTTATGAGCCAAGATTTCTATACACTTTAATTTAACCTGACTTGCTTCATGATTGTAAACATGGAATTTTGTATTCGATTTTTTTTTATTCACTTCCTGATGTACTAGAGTTGTTTTTAAATTCTTTACACTGCTGTATTATCGATGACAATATACTATTTTAATATTTACAACAATTAATTATCAATTTAATCGATAAATTTGATTAACTTTTGATTCCATACGAGTGATGCCTACCTAGCAGTGAATTCGTGAATTTTAGGATTTCATAATAACTATAATAATGAATTATAAATTGAAGTCTAAAATATAGAAAATGATTAAAAGAAAAAATTCTTCTTTTTAGTATTCTAATAAAAGTGTTGTTTTTAAAAACTCCTTTTACTAAATTAGTTTTAACATTTTCTTTGGTGGGCTGAAAGTTTTCATACGTTATTTCAAAGTAGACATGTCGGATCCTTATTTTTAGTCGACCAAATTTTTATAACATCGAAACAATAAGAAAATAGAAGATTCTAAATTAAACAAATATGTGCAGCCGATATTTTACTGAAAACTTTGGAAATAACTTTTCACTATGATGCTAGTTACTTTTGCATGGACATTTTTTTCCAATAACTTTGAGAGCAACTATGTAAACTATTTCATGATAGTGAACAATTTTTATAATGCTGCATTTAGCTTTAAAATCTTTAACTGGGATTCTTAAAATCAAAGAAAACTATCGAAAGAATATCGGTATCATTGGAGAAATTTTTGAACAAAATGGACTTTGGACATAGAACAGTAATTGAATCATTAAGCTCAATAAAATTTATCGATTCTTCAGTCTGCTTGCTGAACATTATATTTTCTGGGATAGTTTAATTTCAATATTTTTTGCCTGTTGTACTTTTTAGTATTTTCTATTGTTGCAAAATAGAATAGCAATGAGCAAAACATTAACGTAAGTAGAATAGCAAGCAGAATAAAAAATTCAGTGTCTTGCATACTTTAGTGAAATATTGATTCTTTAATTATTGAAATTTTGACTTTTAATTCTTGGTGGAATTCCTCACGGTGATTTTTTTACTACCTCATATCTACTTCTTTTAATGATTTTGTATTATTGTTGTTTGCTTCCACAACTTCTTTTAATTTAATTTAATTTTTTTGAAAAGGATTTACTTCATACACGGATTGAATTGTTTGGTATACTTACTTCTGTAAGCGTCGTGTTGTACATTTGTTGTGCACAGGGACCATGTCATGTTCAATAATAAATAAATAAATATTGTTATTAAAACACAGCTTTGTTACTGAAAGACCAAAATGCATACACAAATACAAAGAAAAATTCAAAGTTAGTAAGGGGCAGATGAAATTATGACAAATACAATACACACATTTTTTAGATGTTTTTACGAGATTATTTCGGTAAATTTGATTTCGCTTTTCTCGATGTGCCGAACCACAGCACTTACAGGTTCTAAGAGTTAAAACTAAAATTTGCTGCCATCAGTTGTTCAAATATGTGGTTAGAGTGGAAAAAATGCGGAACAAATAATTTTATTTTATCATTTTTTTGTGAAATGATATCATACGAATGCTGAGGAAAAATGAATATGTCAGAAGCAATAGCGTGCCAAAGCATCAATGAATATATTGCAAAGGAAATTATATATACACTCTAAATGTACAGAAAGTCACGCAGATGCATTCTTTGAGTTAACGAAAATAGGAAATTTTTTTTCAGTTCAAACATCACTTCCTGGTTTCGTGCGTGATTAACGTACACCTGCAGACTGAGGGCAATGGAATACAGAATCCACACATAAGTTCAGCAAATGAACCCATAATATCATCGCAAATGCAATTGAGTCATTAAGCTCAACTAAAATTATTGATTCCTAAGGTCTGTTTGCATCTAGGCCTTAAATCATCAGAAATAGTCTAATTTTACTATTTTTTTGCCTTTTGCTCTTTTTACCATTTTCTGTGTTTTCATAGTGGAATAGCAACCAGCAAAACATTAACATAAGTGTCTTAAATTTAATGATCAAACAGTGCTTTTCAAATACAACATCGTAATTGGAAATTTGTCTTGTCTGATTCTGAATGACCTCGGATTTTCAAAATATGTATTGATTACTGTTTTCGTGTATTTACTGAACAAAATTACAGTTGAAGGCGAATTTATCTCACAGGAAAACAAGACAATTTTCCCCTAATTTTTTTTATCCTGAAATAATCTTCCTTTTATGATTTGTTATTTGAATTTGCTCAATTAATAGAAAGGGATTTACCGAAATATTTTCCCAATAACAAAAATGAATTTCCAATAACAAAAACGGATTTTCCCAATAACAAAGATTAAGATTTTCTTATCTCCCTCAGAATTCATATGAATTCTGAGGGAGATTAAAAAAAAAAGATTAACTTGACTAATTCGATGCTGACGGTACTACAATAAAAATTGGATTAATACAAATGCCTGAATTAAGAATAACAAGGTGTTTAAAAAAGTATAGCAAGAGGAAACGACAATTTTCAAATAAAAAAATGTCAGTAAAAATTTATCTATAATTTATAAAAGTTTTAATAAAAAATAATGCATAAAAGAACAAAGAGTAAGAAATTTTAATGTATAAAGTATTAATAATAATAATTAGAAATGTTTTATAATTTTATAAATAATAATTTCAATAAATAGGTAAGTAATTTTAATAAACAGCATACAGCATTTTGAATAAAACAATTGTAAAATAAGACTTCAAAATAAGCAGAACAACCCACAGCTAATGTGTTCAAAATCTTTTTCAAAAAGTGAGAAATTTTTATTGCTTTTTTTAATTGAATACTTTACTCATTATTAAAGTCTTCGAGTGAATTAAGGTTCTTAAAAAATTCATTCACATACGTTCACCGAGGACCCAAGGTGCGTATTTGAATAACGAAAGCTATTCAGAAACAAAAACTTTTTTTTACATTTTTTAGTTTTGATGTCGAATTAACCAAAATAAATTCGAATTGTAGCGACGATATTTAAACATTAGTTTCAAAGAATAATTAAGTGAGCGGAGAAAAACATTCGAATTATTGACGAATTCAAGTTATAAACGTTCGAATTAGCCAATTTCCACTGTAACTTCCTTGCATTTTTTGTTTGCTTTGTTGAAGGTCAAATTACGAATTACAAAATTCGAAAAAGAGTTCTGATAAGATTAGTGAATATTTATGGTCCTAGAAATATATTTAATTCTCTTTGACATAAGTCTCAAAAACTACTTCCAAACAAAAAAAACATAGCTTTTCTGTAATAATTACTTACGAGTACTAATCAAAAGACATGTAAAGAATTAATATGATTTACAAACATGCTGGAATCATGATGAAGGTCCCGATGTCTAAAAACATTTTCAAATTTTCGTAATAAAATTCGAGGAAATACAAAGTTACAGGATAAAAAATTCTAAGATTTATTTAATTACCGTAGTAAAGGTATGTAATATAAGTTTTGACGAAATTAAAAATAAAAATCATGAAATAGATGATCTTAGAATGTTTTCTCATCATATTTCGAGTAAAATCTGATGTATACAGTTAAAAATTCTTCTCCGATTTATTTTATTGTACCAAATCTCTTTAAATTACATGAGTAATGTGCTCAGTTTTAGTCTTGTCGTTAGTTATAATTTTTTATCATGTTCCACAGATGGCGCCAAAAAAATACATTCGCCTTTTCTTTTTATCTTCATAACGAAAATGATTTTTTAATTGAAGAATGAATAGCTATTAATAAAATGTAATTTTCTGTAAAAAATATGCTTTTATTAGCTCGCTAAAAAGTAGAAAATATTTTTTTATCAAAATATCTGTAGAATGTAGAAAACCATACAAGAGTGATGCATTGATAGAAATGTTCTAATAAATTTGAATTTTACTCAAATTTATAACATATTTTAGTTTTAAAATGAATGATTAGAAATTTTCGTTCTTACGATATTCATTGTGGATTTATTTCCACATCCTATTATTTTCTTCGTCATGCTTTTACGATTTTGCTTTGAGTTCCACCTTTCTGATAAAAAAAATCTTATTTTCCACTTTTTAGTACATTGGTTAGCGTGCTTAAAATTTTTACAGATTAAGTACAGTTATTTAGTAACAGTTTATTAGTAATTATTTTCTACTTTTTAATATATTATATATACAGGGTATCCGAAATGTATCTTTGCACTTATAAAAAAATAATTAAAAATAAACAATGATATGCACTTCGGTTTTTTATGTTCCATAAAGAAAATATCAATTTTTTAAAAAATGAAGCGTAAACTAGATGGCGCTAAGTTAATGTTTTGCAACATTCTCGTTTCAAAATGGCTTCACCGCAAGAACAAGCGCAAGTTATAACGTGGTTTATCGAATTTAAATCTGCAACACAGGTACAGCGTAAATTTCGGGCTACCTGCAATCGAAGTCCACCTTTAAGACCCACAATTTATGAATAGCATAGAAGATTTATGACGACAGGTAGTGTATTACCAAAATCTGGTCGCCCTAGCAGAAGCTTCGATGACGTCAAACAAATCCAAGAAACTTTTCGTCGTAGTCCTCGTAAATCGATTCGTAGCGCGGCCCAGCATTTACAAATACCGTATCAACTGTGCATGATGTAGTGCATAAAAAATGACGGCTTTATGCATATGAACTTCAATTGATGCACGAGTTAAAACCTGATGATAAGCCTCGAGTTGAAGATTTGCAGAAGAAATGTTATAAAAAATGAAGGATGATGAAAATTTTCTACAACGTGTAATGTTTTCAGATGAGGCAACGTTTCACGTATCAGGTATTGTTAACCGACACAATACTCGAATATGGGATTACAAAATCTTTTGCTAAATTTAATCTAAATGCCGTACTGAAGCAAACAAGAGACAGCCCTAAAGTAAACGTGTGGTGTGGTTTACTGCATGATCGAATTATAGGGCCAGTTCTTTTCCGAAGTAACTTCCTTCTCTGACCTTGATATGATTGAAATTTTCGCATTTCCTCAATTAGAGGACTTGCAACCCAATATCATTTTCCAGCAGGATGGGACACCGTCACACTGAAGTTTGGAAATGCGAAAGGTTTTAGATGAAAAATTCTCCAGGCATTGGATTGGAAGAGAAGGTCCAATACCATGACCACCTAGATCTCTAGACAGAACACCTTTGGACTTCTTTTTATTGGGATACGTGAAAAACATTGTTTATAAATCTCCAATTCCTGACACCGATGAACTGAAAAGTCGAATTACAGCGGCCATCCAGATTGTTGATTCTAAAATGCTGCATAGAAATTTCGTATTGACTCGATTCGTTGCGCGCGACTAATGGTGTGCACACTAAAATCGTGGGATAAAACATTGCAAAAAAACTTTGATATTTTCTTTATGGAACATAAGAAAACCGTAAGTGCATATCATTGTTTGTTTATTTTTAATTATTTTTTAAAAGTGTCAAGATATATTTCGGACTCCCTGTATATTTATTTTTATAACCATTATGTAATAATTTTTTTCTCAAATTCTTTAACAGATGAAACTCCACACCAGTTTAGCCTATCCAAAAGGATGTAAGGCCAAAAGTAAACCATCTGGGGGCAGCAGATGACAATCTGCTGCCTCCAGATGGCGTTTGCGTACCCATATTCCTATGTGATTTTGGATGCTTATCGTATGCCTGACCTACCCTTAAAATTTGGCCACACTTTTTTGAAATCTCCCTGTAAAAGAAATGGAACTTGAACTTGAAGACCAATGTTTTCACTCCTGTTTTCCTGGTTGCTTTGGTTAAGCTAAAATGAAATATCACAGCTACTGTCATTGAATGCAGTATTTCAACAAAAATATATTAGCAGGTTTACACGAATCTTGTGATTATAATGTGCATAAGGTTTATCAGTATGCTTTGAACTTTTGACCTTAGCTAAAAGTTAATTAGAAGTGAAATATAGAGTTATCTTAAACAATTACTGTTCTATGAGGTATTGAAATAGCATCCGTTTATAACTATTATGAATGCTCTTTAAAAAAACATGTATATTAATGTTTGTTTTCTGCTGAATTCATGCAAACTTGGATATAACATCTTGTTGAACAAATTAATCTTATTCTATAATTTGTTTTCATATATTACATCTACATCATAAAAAAACTAATAAATGCCTACATTTCTTTTTCAGTGATGGATGCAACAGGAAAACCATCTGGAGGTCTCATGGAAGGGACATCTACAGCTCTGGGAGATTATGACGAGTGTTTGGATGTGAAATCCCCCTCAGGATATCCTGTCACTGGAGAGTACTGTTTGTTGGAAATAAAACCGCCTGGATCAATAGTCGATGCCATGAAAGATTACCAAGTCAACAAGGAACGAACTAACCACTCTATAGCAAACACAAAATCAGTAACTATGAAATCTCTTCTTTTGATTCCGAGTAACTGTAGATGTCTTGTTACCAATGGATTTCTTAAGTTTTTAATTCAACTCCAGGATTTTGAGTGATTATGAGGATCATTTGCTCGTGTGATATAAGTCGGAATGTACAATGGTTATACCTAAAAGAAAGCATCACAAAGAATCACTCACGTTCTGCCTTGGCATCCGGTCAACGATGAATGACAGCCAACACGACAAGAATCTTGCACTGTGGTGCCCCCGCAATATAGCTCCCGAGCGGCACATACGACCCCCCCCCGGGGGGCGGCCCGCCCTCCGACCATTTAAGGCCTTAAGACAATTAGGCAGGCTGGTCTGGAATGGTCTGTGTAGGGGTACGGCCCGTCATCGGTGATAGGCCCTAAGAGCCATACCATCATTGTTATATCCCCCAGGGAAGATAGACTCTGCTTACTTATACGACAGGTTCTCATCTCCATATGTGAGGTGCCCCCTTAAGTGGGAATGTAAAAGAAAATATGTAGTCCTAATAAAAAATCAACTCTGGTTCGTGTTTAATGATATTTATTTTCACTATATTGCATAAAAATAATACATGTTGGTAAATACGTGGCTTAGCAGAAGTTAAATCGGTTCATAAAAGACAATGCCGTCCTCCCTCGTTTTGTGGCTCGCGCGTTCCTTTCTTGTGACTGGTCTTTATTTTCTTTTCTCGCAGATCCTATGTGAATTTTCTTCCTGTTGTCGGCCACACGGCTGACTCAGGCGTTTCTGTCCAATTGCTGCCTGGGGTAGCACATTTTTATTACAAAAAAAATCAAATTTATTAAAGAAAGATCAAACATCTTTCTGAAGTAGAGTGCAACATTGCCGTTGATTTACAAAAAAGTGGCACGATGAATAAACGTTTTACTATTTAATATTTTCGATATGTGAGAATAAGAATAACGGTGGCGTTAAGAAGTCTACAGCAGGAATATTCAAAACTCTGTAAATCTGCTCGCCATTGATAATTTTATTATTTTATTGATTTATACAGCAAATAAGAAAGTTATTTGCTTTCAGTCTGTTAAAATTAACATTAGGCCTCATCTGCTTACGGAATGCAAGTACATCTCTTACAAATACAACTCGACGCAGTTATGCAGTCGGAGATCAATTACTATTTTATGTATTTCCCGGTTCGCTATTGCAAACTTTACATAATTTCGTGTTGTTTACTAAGTATTCATTCCCATTGCTTTATAATTATAAGAATTCTGCCCAGAAAACTTTTGGTAGTTAACGAAGGTTAAGAATTACTAGTTGACTTGAAAGCATTCGAATGTCATGGCGAAGATGATTTAAAAAAAATTGGATCAAATTACCAAAAAATGGTTTTTAAATTCGTTGAAGTTAAAGCTCTTTCAGAACCAAGCCAGACCAATGAAAAATTATAGAAATTGTTTTCTATGATAGATATCTTGATGAAACCATCATTCTTTTCATGAGTATTCATAAAAACTGCCTACTCATATGTTAAACAAATGCAATAAAATATTAAACGAACTTCTGCAAATAAATCTATTGTTAACAAGACCAGAAAATTGTTTAAAATGTATAATTCCTGCAAACGTGGAAAATAATATAATTTTTATCGCATTTTGAAAATTTCTGTTTCAGTTTATTGGATTCCTCCAGAAGGTTCGCACCAATCCTGATCACGTGATATTCAGGTTAGGAATCTGTATGCCAGCATCGTGTTCAGAGGAAGGCATTCAGAGTTTATTAGATTTTGGTAAGTTAACGAACCTAATTCTGAATGAAATTAGAAATAGGTAACTCACTGAAAATTGACAATTTAATTTCATATTTCCTTCATTTTATGTTAAATGACAATGATCTTGATATTAGGATAATACAGGCCTCTCAAAATCAGATTAATTGTATTTATCCAATTAAGTTACCACTTCGTAACAAATAATTCATTTTAATAATGAAATTTTGGATACAAATATATATACATACGCAGTAAAACAAGTTGATATGTATATGTTACGGTTAATGTGATAAAATAAATTATATTTAATATCTGGATCTTTAAACGATTATTATATATAATAACCGGATTTTTCATGCGGTTATTATTAATAATGACCGGTTTTTATATATAAAAACCACGGCTATTGTATATAATAACGTATTACTCACATTGACCGAAATATATATAATATCAAGAATATTGTTAAGTGACTACTTCGAGGAATTCTATCATCGTATCCCAATCAGTTGGCAAAGTTAAGAGAAGAAAACAGACTGTTCAAAACAGACGAATGAAAAGCTTTCATTAGGAAAGACCTAGAAAATCTCATCCAGTCGAAGATTTGATGAAAGATTCTAAATAAATGACAACATTATTTATATCTGAATTTCAGGGTTAGAGGAGATACCATGCACCTCCAATAAAATTGGATATATTTTAAAATGAATACGAAGCAAAAAAAGAAGCATATAATTTTTTCTTATTAAACGAGAATATCTTAACGTTTTCTTTTCTGATATTCTTGTTTAAAAAAATAATAAATTTCTACTAATAATGAAGGAGAATGTGTATGTCAGTTTTTTGGCGCTCTACAGGGCAGACCGCTGGACCTAGAGCTACGAAATTTGGAGGATGGTAATGTGCATCTCGGAGCCCTCTTTTTCAAAATTTTAATTACTTAATAACTTCCGAAAATATTACGGCACAAAAATTATTTTTACACCATCTGAAAATGCAAAAAATTACCTTTTCAATGACATCAATTAAGTTGCTGTGCAGTTTTTTTTCCAATTTTAATAAATTAAAAAAAATATTTTTAGGCATAATTTACTTCAATACTTTTCATTATTGCAATGAAATTGAATCAGATTCCATTGCTTAAACAAATATTTAATTGCGTGTTTCTCTTCTGTTGCTTAAAGCTAAGGAATTTACTTTCTTTCTTATTTTTTCAATTTTACTCTGAAATCTGCAAAGAAAGTCCTTTAAGATAGTTAGTATATTAGGAAATTCATCCAGTACGTTGAGAGATTGGTGCCTACAGGGTGCAATTACATGTTACAAGACACAAACGGCTACTTGACTCCATTAGGGACGCTCATGTAGACAATGAAAAACAGGTGCAAGGCCACTAAAAGAGCATGGGTTAAATGTCTATTACAATTTAAAATTTAAAATGACTTTGCTAAGGGAACCATGAATATCAAATTATGCATAAGAGGTTCAATTGAAATTATATTCCCGGCGAATAAGCCGGTCATCGAAGGCAGCTAGTAAATAAATAAAAAAATGTCTCTTTAAGCGCTTCATATTTATTTTGAAATATTTCCTAATTTTTTTAACAGTGTCCTTTAAGCAGCAGATTTTTAATAATGTATATGAATCTTATAAGAAACATTAGTTCTTGAAATAATTTTCAGCGATTCTTCAGAAGAAACTAGGGATTCTTGATGTTTATTGCAGATCTTGTTTTTCATTATTATAAAAACATTACTTCAAATTTCTGGTCCTCATACGAGGGTCATCCAGTAAATAAAGATCGTTTAGTTATACAAAATGAAAAACACAATATTTATTGGAAAAAACAATTCTGTTACATACCTTAAGTTTCCTCCACTTCTCTAAATAATCACCTCCTACATTTAAACATTTGTTAAATCTGCCCACGAGCTTCAAAATTCCCATGTCATACTCTTCTGCTGCCATTCATTAAGCCAGGTGGTCACTGCATTCTCCAACTCTTCATCACTTCCAAAACGTTTACCGCCCAGAAACTCTTCCAGCTTAAGGAAAAGATGGAAATCTCTAGGAGCAAGGTCCGGACTATAGGGTGGATGATCAAAAATTTCCCATCCGAATTGATCCAGCAATTCTTGAGTTGCAGCAACAGTGTGAGGTCGGGCATTGTAGTGAAGAAGCACAAATCCTCCAGAAAGCATTCTTCACCTCTTGTTTTGGATGGCTCGCCGTAGTTTTCTTAGAGTCTCACAATAACGATTTGTATTGATCGTAGTGCCTTGTGGCATGAAATCCACCAAAAGAACACCTTTAGGATCTTTTGTTTGAATGCAGTGAACACCTGACTTAATGAACTGGCGTCAGAAGAGTGTAACATGGGAATTCTGAAGCTCGTGGACAGATACGACAAATGTTTAAATGTAGGGGGTGATTATATAGAGAAGTGAAGGAAGCTTCCAGTATGTAACAGAATTGTTTTTTCTAATAAAATAATTTTGTATAACTAAACGGTCTTTATTTTCTGGATGACCCTCGTAGTTTGAATTTACATTTAATTTTTCTGTTTGACTCATTATGAGATCCAAGCACCGAGAATAATTTTGACTGCTTGGCGCATATAGGCATTCCTCTTCAGAAGGATGATTTCTACTAATAAAGGAGAAAAAAGCCTTGTAATCATGATTCTCTATTTTTAGATCTGAACGACCTAAAATAATGCTTTTCATAAAATCGAAAAAAGTGTATGTTCCTCATACTTGTTTAGAAATTATCACTTTGTGATATAAATTTGATTTTTGGACTGTCTTGTTACTTTTTATATTAATTTTCTTTAGTTGAAATAAAACTGACAAATGCTGATTTCAGTTTATCAAAATTTATGAATGAATTTAATTTATGCAAGATTGCTTATTGTTTGTTTCAGATTGATATTACAATAATTTTAAATATCATTTGACTTTTTATCCAGCATGTATTAAAAAAGTTGTCTCACTACATCTTCAATATAATATCGTTTATTCAGCATCGCTAGAAATCTATCGCTCTTCTTTTTATCAAGAAAATGTTTTATGCTTTAATTGATGTTTCCTTTTATTAGCATTTGAAGATTTTGATGTCCCAATAAAAGTAGCTCATTGTGATTATAAATATGAATTTTCTTTGGAGTCCTACGAAATTCTGATCATGTAAGTACTTTTAAAGGATTTCAGGTGAATTTTAATTATTTTTATGTCAGATTTTTTCTTCATGAATGTAATAGTGTATGCTATCGCATATTCACCATCTATTTCTCCATATTAACTTATACAGAGGCTGTTCGTGTAAATTTCTGAACTATTTTCACGTGAAGAAAATCAGATTTTCAGATAAAATTCTTACGCTTTAAATGGTTTATTTCAGTTATCTTGTTCTTCATTTTGCATCTTAATTTCCATGATATTGGTTTTTTGCAAAATTGACAGAGGCAGGTTTCTCACTTCTCGTCCGTAGTTTTCCTTTTAGTCCACTAATATATATAATGTCTTTTATTTTCATAGTATTTAGTAGTTTATTTATTTATTGTGTTATATTTATAGTTATTTACCTTTTCTTATTTTATTACTTTATTATTATTATTTGTGCTTAATAATATTAATAATAGTTATTATCCATTTAAAGTAATCAACTTTTATAATGTAAAAGATCTAATAGGTCATGTAAATTACGTTAAAAAAATAAACAACTAGAGGCATAAGGAAGAACCAGCGGGCCAAAGCAAGTCCAGCTTAATGCTTTTGGGGAGTGTATTTCTCCCCTTCCGTTTATATTCATCCCAAATTGGTGAGAAAAAATGCTGTGATTTCAGGTACGGGCATGATGTGGTGTTAATGTCCATTAATAGTTCTAGTTTATTCCACCGGGGGCACCGCGAGTTCACTGAAGAGAAGCCGTCGTAAAAGTAAGCGGGTTCTCGCTTCCTTGGTGGATATAGTAATGGTGGTGTGGCTCTTAGGGCCCATCTCCGAAAACGGGTCGTACCCCCATAAAAGGGGTTGTGATGGTGGTGGTAGAGGTGGAGCCACTCGTAATGGGGGCTATTTTGCGGGGACCACAGTGCCCGATTTTCTGTCGTGGCGGCCGGTCTTTTAGATGTACTGTGTGACCCAGGTTTGGGGAGGATATATTTTGTATCGAATTAATAGTTCTAGGCCCATGGAATTTACAGCGTTTTTAAATAAAATGGTAGAGTATTTCTTTCAGTGAGACCGAAAACATAGCCTGCGATCAAATGTTTATTTATAAATGCTATTTCGTAATTAGAGAAAATTTAACGATATCAGATGATAATTTAATATCTGAGCAAACAAAAACTGAAAAAATAAAAATTTTAAACCAAACAATTGCTCATATATTCCATTTAAAATGCTCAAAAATTTACTAACATTCTTTGCATACGAAAGTCCTCAAGAGAATATTTTTAATCTCTTGAAGAATCATGGAGAGTTTAAATTGAATTGAATCTATGCAATATAGGATAAATTAAAATTTACCTGTTTACACAAGTTTATTTTACTGAAAATAATCCATATGTTTAATTATCAGAATAAATAAGAAATTCCATTTTCTTGGATTATTTTAGATCATTCATTGTACTTCTCATAGTTCTCGTGGTGTTTGGTACCGTCGTCTCAGTAATAAGCAGTTATAATAACGTATCTTCAGAATCATCGACTGATAAGCCAGAGAATTCAAGTAAGTATCTGAAAGTATGTCAAGTCCATGTGAATGTTTGAATTAAGTTCAAAATATGGATCAAAACAGCTAGATTTAGCAATATAAATTAAAATCAACGAATATTATGATAGTGTAGTAAAATTTATAATAATCTGATGATTTTAGTAAGAATAAATGAATTATGTTTCACCTTTTTAGGCTTTTAAATTTTTTTTATTGTTTTAAGTGAGAAATCACAATAATTCAAACACTTGTAATAAAGCAATATCTATACTATTTGAGTCCTTCTCTACAGCTATGTTTATTTTCAGTTTTATTTAAAATAACAAATTCTTTTTAATCTCTACCTTTCTCAAAATAATCCGAACACTAGAAGCTTTTTTTCTATTGAAGCTGTATTTTAACTTCATTATTACTCTTGAAAAGAATAATTCTTTTTACTAAAAACTACTTATCCGTGGAAAATTTAAAAAAAATGCAAAAGCAGCTATATTATCAAAAATATGCAAATGTTGCATATTTTTGAAGGAATGCTAGAAAAGTTTGGCATTGCAGACAACCTCTTGATGCGTCGAATTCAATACTTTCTTTTAAAAGAATATTTACAACTTACATAATGCTGGACAAAAAAAAAATGTCATGTTTCTTTTTTGAAAAATATCGACTGTTATAAATTTAGGAAAAACAATCGCATTAAAAAGAAATATATTTTTTTTTGATAAATGTCTTTACATTCAAATTAAGTACTTATTAATTTGTACATGCTTATGGTTTGAACTTAATATTTTTAGGCTGACAAAAATTATACCACTGTATTTGTTTTCTCATTCTCGCCATTTTACTTTTTCGTTTGTATGCGCAGTTATTTACATATTAAACTTTTGACAATGATTTAAATTATTGTTTGACACATAACTGGATAATAAATTTTATTTTAAGAGCATGTTTAAGTCGAATGACCTCTCAGATTGAAAAAAAGGGCAAATTCGGGCCTGAAATGCTGAAATCGGATGTTGCATGAAGATATTGATCTACCATATCAAAATTTCATATTAGTGTTTTGATTTATTCGCAAGAGTTGCTTTCAGAACAATTAAAAATATTCCAATTTTGCAGGTTTGATCTACATTGTATAAAATTTAACAAAAAATAAATTATACAATACATAAAATTTCGTTTCAACTGCAGATTCTAAAATATTAACCATAATTTATATTCATAAATGTTTCTATAATAAATTTTAACCAGTTATGTGACTGCTAAAGTAGCACTTTCTTTTTGTAGGAAAAGAAACTACGAAAATCCGGCACCAAATTTTTGATCGATGTACGGATGTTTTTTCGAAACTGTCTTTGTGTCACAACACCAAAAAATTATTGAACTGTGATTCCGAGGGAGATGCATCTGATGTTATCAAAGGCATGAAAGTGTTAACGATCATTTTTGCGATTTTCGCCCACACTTACGCTTTGCCACATCCGCTGCATCTGTACAGATTTCGTGAGTATTTCAACACTTAACAATTGTTCGTTTGAATAGCTGTAGCAATCACAGCTGACATTTTATTGAAGTTTGTAAATATTCGTAAAATGTGTTAGAATAGAACGTGCATGAAAACTGTTTTAAATTTGGAGAAATTTTGTTTTATATTTCTACATGTCCTTCATTACAAGTTGTTTTATCTTAGCTGTAAACTGATAACCAGATGTATTATTATTAAGTCATGTGACAATTAACCGACTTTTCTTTAACTGAATGCGTATCATGTCGGCCCTTCCTCTGTTCTGTGTATCATTCTCTCATTTCTGTAAAACTTTAATTTTATTTATATTAAGGTCCTTTTCGAAACTACGAACCATTGCCACAAGGTTTACATAGGAAAGCTTTTTATGAACTACCTCACCGACAAGG
>BGPR01000816.1:70973-193581 GCA_013235015.1 Araneus ventricosus | reverse complement strand
CGTATTAACGCCACTTTGGCGGTTTTTGTACTTACGTATTAACGCCAATATGGCGGTTTTTAAGTGCCGCCAATTTGGCGGTTTTTGTACTTACGTATTAACGCCAATTTGGCGGTTTTTGTACTTACGTATTAACGCCAATTTGGCGGTTTTTGTACTTACGTATTAACGCCAATTTGGCGGTTTTTGTAAACAAGATTGCTCTTTATTGGCGCATTACCGCCAATCTGTAGCCTCGGTGGCGTTAATACGTAAGTATCAAGAAAAGTTACATAAGAAATCAGAACGAATTTAATTTATCAATAAGTATTTTGATTTTAATTGTATTATTAAGAATTAATATTTTTTAAACATTTTATTTCTGCGTGAGATTTTCATTTTATTCTACCAAAGCACGTATTCTACGCAGGTTTGCATAAAACCTATACAGGTTTCGTAGTGTTTGGGGTATTCAGATTACCAGAAGAGGCAGTGACGCACAAAGCTATTAGCAATGATGGATTTGCTTAGCATGCGTCATCCACGCCGGTGAAACGCAGATGGAAATAGCAGTTTACAGACAAAGGTGTGTATTATCTCCCCGGAGAACAGGTGTTCTCCCCTCTAGTGACGAGAAAATTACCGAGGTATATAAGGCTACCCTCTCTAACGCAGAAGTTAGAAGCAAACGTCAATACAGTTGAGTGCATGGACGCCACAAAAGTTAGCGGAAGTTAAGCTTGATTTCATCCCTAGCGTTAAGGTTAATTTCTCCCCTCTGGTTCTATGATTCCGTAGAGCTTCGATGACCAATGTTAATTCTGATTGGCAAACGAAACTCCTAGCTGTGCATCTACGTTATGATCAAGATAAGAATTACACAGTCAAGATTATTATTAGCCCTCTCGCATACAACGACGTGTCTGAGTCGTGCATCAAATTATAAAATTTCAGATATTTAAATCTGTAATAAAGTAAAAGTAGGAATGAATTTAAAATACAATAATCACTTGGAAACCCTCAAGTATCTCGGTTGTTGTCCTTTACGTTCTTATACGGATTCTATTCTTGTAAATGTCCCGAGAAGGATGCATGCCGTTTTATTAGGAGATAAATAAATTCAGAGACCGAAAGGTTAATGTGGATTTTTGGATGATGCATTAGTTATGAATTAAGATTTTTTTCAACTCTTCGTCAAACTTTCATAGCAAAAAGAACTAAAAGGCTATACCGATTCACTTTTTTAATCCATAAAGAATTATTTACGAAGTCATTTGGAATGACAAACTGAAAATTATACTAATAGCTGATTGAATCCATTTGATAATGCAAAAACAAAATTGCTGGGTGTAAAATGAACTCGTTTGCTAAAGGACGCTGTTTTATACATTTTGGTAAAATAAAATACCATACATAGCGATGGGAATTTAGCGAGGTACGTGTCCTCAAAGGGCCTCAATCCTCGAAACTGATGAAATACTTCGATGGGCCTAGCAAAAAAGATGATATAAACCTGAATACGGGATCGGAAGATCCGTGCATGGTGGTAAATTCCTCGGCCTGACGAGGATTACAAACTGTGTGGTTGGTGTTCGCCTCATGCCTGGTAAAGCTGAAAGAAGGATGGGGGGTAGGATCTGTCCGCCTGCTGCTTAATCGCTCATAAGTGCACTAAGCACTATGAGAGCTTTTTCTTGCTTGGTTTGAGCTTCTCTGCAACGTCGAGCCGCTTCCAGCAGTGTTGAAAATTCTTGTAGTAGCATTTTTACTTCTCTCAGGGCCTGTATTGAGTCTTTTAGATCTGTCAGATCCATGACTTTTTCCATTTTCGCCTCCATGACTTTTTCATCTATTTTCTTCCTCCTGTCTTTTCTTAACTGCTGCTGCTTGAGCGTAGCTTTTTCCAGGCTGCCTGGTTGAGGGTTTTTTGATCACTGGGAGTGCCTTGCATCCTTTCCAAGCCGCCAAATGACCTTTCTCTCCACAATTAATGCGGACAGATTCCACGATTTCTTCGTTGATGCTGCATTCTCTGGTTGCATGTTCTCATCCATTACCTTATTTTCGAAAGATCTGTTGTATCATTTTCATAGAGATGATTGTAATTTCTCTTCTTTGATAAATGCTTATTGTTGTTTAAGAGCAAATAGTGTTTGATCCCATATGCTTTATACTGAAATTTTTTATCCTTAAAAACCACGGTACATTTGAAATCAATATACAGTAACTTCATTTAAAGAGGATTAACCCTCCGTTAGTCGCAATATTTAATTGATACGCATCTAATAGCTGATTTTAACGCATTGCAATTTGTATGTTTCTTACAGTACATTCCCATTAAGACTAATTATTATAGTTATAAAGGGGAAAATATCAAAACCGGATGAACATATTATAAAATAGATTTTAAATCCTTGAGATACTTTGCGAATGAAAATGATTGCTCATAACGGAGGGTTAATGGTCTTAGAGACATAAACAAGCTCAGTCGTTCTTTTCTACAATTCTACAAAAGTTTGGTAAAAGTAAAGTTTACGGTGCACAGCCGTTCCTCCCCACTTAGTATCGCCAACTTTTTGTCGCCAAGAGCAAGATGGCTTGGTGATGTCAGAACATTTGTTTTGGGTGCGCAGCGAGCATTTTATTGTTTCCTTGTGCACGCAATGCCTATGGCATCTCAAGTGGGTTCCGGGAAAATTTTTTAAACTAAAAAAAAAAAAACACCCATCAGCGGCTTCGCTTTCAGCAAAGCGGGAAAATAGTAGCTTCACTTTTTCATGGAATGTTAGGAATCTAGGTTTTTTTAAAAAAAAATTCCAAAAACGAGAATTTCAATTCCAAACGAAGTTTTATTCAAATTCGAAGAAATCGACCAATGTGAAATCGTAGATAGCACATAACTGACCAATAAAATCGCAACGCTGAAGCGCGAAATAAAAATATAAAGATTCCTGCACGAACAAGACACGAATAGGAACATTCCTGCACAACCAAAACAAATGCTCTGACGTCGCCAATCCGTCTTCTGCTTGGCGACAAGGAAATGGCGATCTAAAGCGGAGAGAAAGGGATGTGCACCATAAACTTTACTTTAACCAAAAAGTTTTAATTTCTGAATGATTGCATTTAATATATTTTCCCCTTTTCACTAGGCAACACATTGAATTTCACAAAATTTATTGATGAAGTATTATTTGGAGCGATTGCTAACTCTTCAGTTGGTGCTGACACATTTTTCTTTTTAGCGTAAGTGGTTTTTTCCAAATTTGAATAATCAAAATTCAAATTAATTGTTATTTAACATGCTGCTGTTGTTTAGAAGTTTAAAAAGTATTGTTATTGAACGTTTCTTTTCAATTTATTTTAGGGGCTTTCACTTTATATATAATCGATGGAGGCTGTTCAAGAGAACAAATATCCTTTCATATATTTTGAAATTCATTTCAGTAATGTATATCAGGTGATTTCTTTGGTGACTGAATTTCTTTTCTATTTTGATATCGAATTCATGCATATACATTAGTTTTATACATATTAATATATAATTTCTTCTTATATAGAAAAATTTAAACATTTTTAAAATATGAAATAGCTGAATTTTAAGTAATATTCTTTCAAAAGATTGATTTCTTTATCTAACTGATGATCATTTTACATTTAAGTCACTGATTTATTTTTAATCTTAATTTCCGTATTCATGATACTAATGATTGTTTACTTGAATATGATAGTTATTTTGTATTTTTACAACTAAAGATTATCTTTAATTGTAATAATTCCTCTTAAACAAAATAATTCTAAGAAATGAAAACGGTTCTCAAGTTGAAATGATTAAACCTTCCAAAATCAACATTTCGTTCCAATTTTTTCTTGTATATTTTTAATGTTAGGTGCGATTCTCTGTTTTCATTTTCTTTTAACCTAATGATTCTCTTTTAAAAACTTGTTTGCAGAAAATATTTTGAAAGCGAAAAAAGTTTTAAAAGCTTTATCACTAAAGAGATTAAAATGCTAAGAACGTTAAGTGGGGAAAAAAAATCTAAAAGCTTTATCTTTAAAGAAATTCAAATGCTCTGAAGGTACACCGAGTATGATTCAAAGAATTTTCTATTAATAATAAATCTTGGAAAACTTCATGATAAAAAAGATATCAACGACCTTCAGAGAGATCAAATTTTTTAATAAAATCATTTAACACCAGGATTAAGTAAATTGATTGCCAGTGCGCAACCAAATGAAAGTAGAACTGTGATTCTTGCGGGCATTATTCCACATGTTAGAACTTTGAGATTTCTCTAGCTATGGTTTGTCAGGAGAAATACGATATAAAATGGATGGTAGTGGTGTGTCTTTGAGTGAAACAGAAGTGACGAAATGTCATCAGTTTCAATGGTGGATGTATGATTAGTTGGATTTTAACCCTTTACCTGTCTGACAAGTGCATGGAACACACACACACACACACACACACTTTTTGCTATTTAAACCCGTAATTCAGTCATCGTAACAATTAATTTTGAATACAAAATCACTTGGTCACGCTTAAATGTCTCTGGTATCCTTTACCATCTTAAATAGACTGAAGTATTAATAAAAAAATTTCCTCAATGGATGGTGTCATCTAATTGGGAGGTTAAATAAAATCTTAGGGCAAGTGTGAATGGCACAAGAGCCAAATATGACCATACTGCACCAGATGGACATGTGAACACAACTCACATGCCACGACCAGTTCAATCTCAATCATTAGTATAAAAATCACTGCATCATCCGAAAATTGCACTTCGTGATACATGTTCAGTCTAATAAACACTCGATTGTAAATTTCGGATCCACTCACACCGTCTTTCCACAAAAATTATATTACTGCGCTCTGAACTTGTTTGGAGGAATCACTGGTAGGATGCACCTTTTATTTAAAATTCATTTTTCATTGCACAGGATAACAATTTTTGGTCACAAATTTTTTTACTTTATTCAAATGGTTACTTTTAAATACAGTAAAACTCCGGTTAACCGAAAGAGGTTTATCGAAAATGCCCTGAAATCGTAAATTAAAAAAGGAAAAAAAAACAATACTGTACTTCACGGAAATAATTGCGAAGCCGTGACTTTTTTGCAAGGTTTTCCCTACTTTTTTCTTTTAAGCCTCTCCAAGAAGGTAAGTGATTAATTTTAGAATGCTAAAACTAAAATTAATCTTAATTAATAATTAATTGGTAATAATAATTAATTAAATCTAAATTATAATTACAATATTAATTACGATTTTGTTTATCTGTGCCAGTCGGGCGCATTGCGTCCGAACTCGCTGGTACGAATATTACGCCAGATGGAGGGTTAACTTTAATAAAGAACATAAATGTAGCCTACAAAGATAGTTTTGAATTTGTTTTACTCTCAAAACATTTTATAATTACATACTACAATTAGATTCAAAATAGCAATAGATTCTCATGGCTTAACCGAAAAAAATCGTTATCCGAAACGTCCCCCCCCCCTTTAGTTCAGTTTGCCGCGGTTGTACTGTATGAAAAGATTACTTATTAGATTACTATTAATCGGGGGGGGGATAAACATATGACATCTTTATCAGTGTTTCCAACTTGAAATATTACTGATAACAGATAAAAATTATTGTGTGATTTAAAGAATTATATGTATGATTTGCTCGTTTGATAATGGAGAAAGTTATCGTGCATTAGATGGTGCTTTAACCAAATCTACTTTTCTGAACGATATTTTTAAAATTTTATTTGTTGGTACATGGTAAGAATCATTCTCTATTAAAATTTCACTAAATTTATGTAATACTGTCCATTTCTATTACAGAATTATTGCTATGCAGATACTTGTTGGAAGTTTCTTATTTCTGATGCCAACTTTCGGATCCGGACCTTTGTGGGAAGAATTTGTCGAGGGTCCTATAGATAACTGCAAGGAAACCTGGTGGATGAACTTGCTATTTATACAGAATTTCTTAGGACCATATGATATAGTGAGTAGAATAAGGAAAAAAATGTACCTTAAAAGCATATTTTATTAACAACATGTTTTGAAACGTGTAATTTGAGTAATGCCTCTTTCGACTAAAGCTGATGATGGCATGCTACAGGAACGTGACGAAAGCGTGAGCGTGCGTCATAACAATTCAATGTTGCACACGTGTGTTGGATGTGTTATACTGTTTTTCCGTTCAATCAAAAGAGCTAAAATTGCATCAGACAAAAAAGGAAATATCATTTAACTTTTCCTATTCAATGCAAATTGAGAGTGTTTTCGTTTTTTTTATGGACTATGAAAAAATATTCTGGGTTTCTTTTTAAGATATGGCCTCGAAACTTTTCAATGGAATAAGTCGCATTTATTAAATATTGTACTAACTTTAGTTGTGTGATTTGCCAATTTTTTCTAGTCCAAAATTAGAAGCCTAATTTTCAAAAAATTAAAGAATGAATTATTTATTTATACCCAATTGTATGAAAACATATCAGACTAAACTCATTAGTCTAATATCACAAATCGGCCTGAGAATTAAATATTGTATCAGATGTATTTATCCGGAAGATGGCGCTGCCTCCCTCCCTCTGGGAGATGATTCTTTTTTAAGGTGTGTAAGTGAGGAGTAAGACATACGAAGAGATCCGGTGTTGTTGTAGCGGGAAAATGTATTCTTGTCTATGTAAAATATAAATATCTGTAAATAATCATTAAGTGTTCATTAAATGAGTACTTATCATTTCAAGGAACCCTCTTCATTTCAACCTGAAGTCGTTTTCTGTGAATTAAAAGTAATGGCTCGCTCAGAAATCCTTACTAAGATAGCATAGCAGTTATAATATACATTTATTAGGTCGTGTCTTTGGCACCAAGTTCAAATCACAAAATATTGTTGAAAGGACATTTTCTTTCCAAATCGTCTCTTTCCACATGGAGCAAATTGTCGTGAGGCATCATTTTCCAATCTTTCATTTTTTCTCCTACCTTTTGCATTGTTTACCCAACGAAAACAAGAAAAAAAACTTTCGTACCTTTAAACAATCTTGTTCGTGTAAGAAGGATACAAAATCGCATATGGCGAATTAATTTACTATTTTTGATTAGGAAATGTAACAGTTGCATATACATTCTTTAAAAGATGATAGGTTAATTATCTAAACCAAGTTTTCCTGATTTTAACCTTGTCCTTTTCTTAACCCTGGAATGGTAACGTTACTTTGCAGACTTCGCAGTTTGAATGGGAAAATGAGTCATTTTGACTCAACATTACCATTCCAGGGTTAATTTGGAGGAAAGAGCCAAATCAGACAACCAAATTGGAGGAGGGAGTAGTATATTAATAGTGGGCGCTCTTCAAAGATCATATTTTAATTATTTTATTAACATTTCGAAGCATATTGCCATCACATTTACTATAAAGGTACTTAACACATTCGCTGCCATTATTCACACCTGAGATTCGAACCATCTATCTAATTAGATGACCCCTTCTCTGCCATCTCTTAAGTACAGTAGAGAAGGGGTCATCTAATTAGATGATAGATTCTGGACACGCCAGCGCGTCAATGGCAGTGAATGTGTTAAAATTACATGTAACATGACTACTATCCTAATATATATTACAGTTAACAATAATGTTATAAATACAGGATGGGTATTAACCCCAAGAAGTACTCAGATTTTATCGGTAAGGGAGGGTTTTACTTTGAGTTCACGAAATTAAGATTGTCTGAATTTATCAGTGTCAAACAATGCAAGGTCTGCTTTTCGGGCATACCTCCAAAAATGGACCATGCAGAAACCCTAGATGAGAAGTGTGGGAGGCCAAAAGAAGGCCACAGTGTAGAACTGTTAAATGCTAATAGGTATGAATCAAATGAACGATTTAGAACCGATTTCTACCAACCACAGCTGCCTGACCGGAGGTGTCGAAGTTACCAGAAACAAAGGAATTAGTTATCAAGAGGACCAATTATGGATACTAACCTTAAGGGCATTCTATATCGTTAACCACTGCGAGGCAGCTCACCTTGGGTCTTCCAGGTCGCTAGGGATTTAAACTTGATTTTATCAAAGGTCCAGGACCCGTACCTTGTTAAAGGGAGCCCCGAAACACACATTCGGCTGTAGGACCTTTATGTCCGTTAGCAAAAAGCCATTCATATTTTATAATAAAATCTTAATTCATTTTTTAAATTTAATACCACTAATACAGTGGTGTTGAGATTCATTTCATAATTTTCTTCTGAATTTTTAATTGCTATTTTCCCCTCATGATGATATAGATTTTACTTTGGGGAATTAGCTGATTTAACTTTTTATAGTTTAATCTATTAATTGGAGATTTTAATTGTAAGTCGTCTATTGGGGCTATGACTCGGATAATACAAGAGGGAGAAGGTGATCGAGTTCATAGCTCCAACAATCTTCATGTTTGTAATATTGCGGATTATGGTCCAACATTTTTCTTCTATTCATGGGGGTTCCAGATCTAACCATTATTAGTGCATCTATCCTTAATTACATTAAAAATTGGGGTGTCCTGGACCTTGAATCCTAGCGACCATAAATATATTTATTTTAAAATAATTGGATGATATTCAGAGACCACTTTCATTTTAAATCAAAATACAACAAGGTAAATTCTTTATTATTAGAAAGCATCTTAAACAATTTAAGGATAGACTTGTTTCTATCGATAATTCCATTTATTTAAACGATTTATTGATTTTATTGAATTAGTTTCTAGAGGTGCCAAAACTTTAAGAAGAAACCCAAAAGATATGCAAGGAAGTTCAGTTTCTGAACGAAGACCTCAGGGTTCTAGGAATAATGTCAACAAGTTATTTAGATTTATTCGAGACATAAAGCTGCAAACTTGATGTTGATCTTATCCAGAGCTCCGGTAATGCTTACCGCCGAGAGAGCCTTTATAAAAAATTGTTGCTACAGACGAAAAGAAAGGCATGGAAAGCTTTTGTGTTAATTACAACGAGAGACATGGGTTTTATTTAAACTTGTTTTCAATAAGAATAATAGTGATAGTCATATCGGGGTTAACCCCGATGGTAATCCTAATAATTCTTTTCAAGATAAAATGGCTATTATTATGTCAGCTTTTTCCGGGTCATTCTGCTAGTGATGATTCTCTTATACTCCGGTTATGGACTCTGTTGAGCCAATAATTAGAAGACCTGGAGTTGGTTTTAATAATCTTAAAGGCGGTAAAGCACCAGGCCTGGATCGAATAGATTATAGAATGTGGAGCGGTTTTACTATTGACAAAACATTCTTTAGACCTTTTTAATCTTTGTTTCACTCTTAACTATTTCCCCGACGCTCTCAGGAATGCCAAGGTTTCTTTAAAGGATGGCAAAGATCCTGGGCATGCTCATCGTACCTGACCAGTTTGCCTACTTCCAACTATTGGCAAATTATCGAAAGGTATGTTTTAATTAAATTAAATTTTTGGCTAGATCACAATAATATCATTCACAATAATCAATATGGCTTCCGTGAGGGCCGGAGCTGTGATCTGGCTATTCAAAATATTGTTGATATAATCAGGAGAAATCACAAACTCATCATATCGCCCTCATCTCCCTTGACATCAGTCATCTTCGATAATATGAACTGGTCGGTTCTTTCTAAACTTTGACGATTTGAACTTTCCTAAATTTTTAGAAATTTTTATATTTCATTATTTGAATAATAGGACGGTTTCTTTCTCCAATGAAATTGTGACTATTTCAGAGCTTGTTTTAGGGCTGTCCCCAAGGGTCGGTGGTCGCTCCACAATTTGGAACATATACATAAATCCCATTTTAGAGAGAACAACCAGCTTCTATCCAAGCCTTTGCCGACGACCTGGCATTAATTATTAGTGGAAGGACAGCCAGGAACTTGAGGCCAACACTAATATTGCCCTGGCCGAAATTGCTCAACACCTCCAAGAAATTAAACTTTCACTTTGTTCATAAATGCCAGGCGTTGGTTTTGAAGTGTTTCCTCTCAAATTTTCTAAACGCAATTCCACTATCCTAAATCGTAAGCCTACGTTTAAAATCAACAACTGTTCCATCAAAATCAGTGACAGCCTTAAAATCCTTGGCATTGTACTCGATAACAAATTGACTTGGACCGCCATATCTCTTCCTTATATAAAATTTTAGGCCTTACCTCAAATTTTATCAGTGATCAAGTCTGATTGGAGGAATAGGAGCATTCTAAAGATTTGGTACTCTACTGTTATTGAGAAGGCCCTCTTATATGGAGCTAGTATTTGGGGTGGGGCCCTCACTAAACATCCATTTCTGCTCCACTCCTTTCAACGTGTATTTCTGTTGCGCTTCACGAGAGCCTACAAAACTATTCGACCAATGTTCTTAATGTCTTGACTGGCATCCGCCCCTTCACATTACTGCAAAGGAGTTTTGTAAGTTCCAGATCTGGGTTCGGCGCTCACCATCTTACAATCATATCATTAACAATATTCCTCTACTACACCATTAACATCAGAAATATTCCCTGAACAGAAATCCATAGTTTTGCCATCCACCAAACAGGAAGCTGATTTTGAGGTGTACAAGGATGGGTCCAAAATCGACAATGAGACTGGGCTCAAGTGCACCTTTCAACAAAATGATAATGTTCCAATTTTCTTTTCAAACTCAATAGCTACAACTCTGTGTTTCAAGCTGAACTGAGAGCGATCCATTTTGCTTACAATTAGGCCCTCAGAACAACTATAAGATCAATATTCATACAGATAGCTTATCATCCATTCTTGCCATCCAGAGTGCCAACTCGATCAGGGTTCGTCTATTCTGTCAAACAGGACATCTTTAAAGCTAGACATCTGGTCGGCCTTCCTGGGTTAAGGCCCATGTTGGCATCCCAGGGAATGAATAGGCCGACCAATAAGCTAAATCCACCAATCAACAGGATTGAGAGACCCTATTCTGCTCCACGTTCATTTCTTAGACGAGCCCTCAAACAGCAGCAAATTCTTAATGAATGGAACGAATACTTCATGAATTATAACTCAGCCTCGGGGCGAGAGCGGGATTTTATTGACAAAGTTGATTTTAATTTTTAATCACCAATAAATTTTTTAATCTTTTTCTTGTGTGGCCATGGTCCTTTCCCTTTCTATCTCAATCGTTTTAAGCTCTTGGATTCTCCCTCGTGCATCTGTGGAGGAGGGAGTGACGCGGACCACTATGTGTTTTCGTGTTCACTACCAAAGACTTTCACCTTTCTAGGCCTGCAGATGCACATAAAAAAAGCTTGGTTTGCAATACTATGCAACATAGGCAGGCTGTCACAAAAAATTAGTGAGGGCTTTTAGATTAGTGCAGGAATTTGCGATTCACTGACCCGGACAGTTCTTCTTAGCTATTTTTTTCTGTGTGTTCGTTTTGGTTGATCTTCTTAGTTTGTTCTTTTATCGACTTTGACTTGCGGAACTTCTATTTCCACTTTTTAATTTATATCTACTTGCATGGTCTTTCCAGATTTGGATTTTTTTAAAAAATATTTTTAATGTTTGTTGTTACTTTTAATTTTATAGACTATCTGGCATTGCCAGATTATTTTTTTTATATAAGACCTTAACTAGCTCTTGTTGATCAAGTGTTTTTCATGTTTTTAACCTTTTTGATTTATGCATACTGCTCTCCCTTTAGTTTTTATTTTATTGTATTAGTGGTTATATGCCCCTTGTACTCAGGTGCTCTTCTGGTATATTCCCGGCCGGGCGGCTGTCTTCTACTTTGGCATTCTGGTGCCGACTTAAGGGACATTTAGGTATGGGGTATCCTCCTGAGCAGATCTGCATTGGTACCTGGTGTGATTTACTTGTATTTTTAAATTTTATCTCTATGACTTTAACTTGTCATTTTTATTTTAGACTTTCCCTTTTATATATATATTGAAATTTTTAACTCTGTGCTAACTTTGTGTGATTGTTGTGTGTTTTGTATTGTCTGTGTGGTTTGTTTAAATTTTTTTTTTTTTTGCTTTCTTATTGTTATGTTATTTGTTGTGTATTTTAACTGTAGATTTTTATGAGTTAAACTGTTGTAAACCCAATTTTCTAGGTTTGCCAACTTTTATTATGTTATTTTAGTCCTTTTAGTATTTGTTATGTGTTTTATATATATTCAAACTGTACTACTGGAAGGGTGGCTTTTATATGATCTTTTACTTTTTTTTGCTTTCTTGTTACGACTTATTTTATTTGTGTCCAGCACCTTTCTTGTATGTATTCCAGTTTTATTGCCATTTGTAATGCCACTGTTGGCCTTTAATTCTGCTACATTGTTGGCATAGTTTGTAAAGTTTCATTGTGTCCAACACCTTACATTTATCTATGAAGCTCCTGCCACTGTTGGTATAGTCTGTACACTATTTTAAAAGTCTCAATAAGTCTGATCCTTGGGGCTGGGGCCGCTTGTTCCCCAGCGTGTTTTAGGGATTCTCTTTTCTCCCGGTGGCCTTTTTCGCTTTACACCCTTTTTTGGGTAAGTGTGGTCATCACGGAATTATATAAATACAGGATGGGCAAAACATGAGTTTATTATGTTACAAGGAGAGAAACACGCTATGAAATACTTTTATAAAGAATGAAAACGGTTTAAATCTTAGTAATGCAAGTAGATGAGATAATACGTACAAAAATGATTTATTTTTAGATTGTATATTTTGTTTTATTATCTGTGATTACTTTTTTGATAGAGCATTCACGATTTTGAAAAAAAATAGCTAAAAACATACGTTTGTATTTGTAAATTTACTTTTTTTGATAAATGAGATGAGAAACAACACAATAATTATGAATTTTTTTCAGTGTCTCTACCGACTTGGATCTTGGAACGATAATGCAAATCTTCTGATTACAGCTGTCATAGTTTATATGATGCACAGGTGATAACTATTTGAATATACAATTTTAGCTATGCTTACTGGATTTTTGAGGTTCAAAGAACAAAATATGAATTTGAAACTACAAAAAAGTGTAATTATTTTGTTTAAAAATTTAAAGTTTAATCATTTTAAGGAAGCATGCTCCGAATAGGTAATAACTGTGCATACATGAATTAATTCTTGTAGTAAGGATGTCATGAAAGCTGTGATGTAATTTGATTTTTTTAATGAAGGTTTTCAACATTTTCAATATCCAAATTTATTTCTGGTATATTATGTATTCGTGTATGTTTTACTGTTCAACAACGGATTCCGAGACTAATACTTTTGTACGATTTTACACCAGAAAGGGGTGTCAAGTAATGAGTCATATGAGCGCATTTCCGGAGTTCTTTGGTAGATCACGCTCAGTAAAATGTGAGCATCATCCTTCTATTCTGCACTTTCCCCCTATTTTGATGAAAATAACTCCGCCCGGCGCATGCGCAAAAGAGCGGAGGGTTTCCGAATCCGTTGCTGAACAATACATATATGTAACAAATTCTTTCCGTGAAAGCAACCATTTCATGCTTGAGCTACGTTCGAATTTCGAGTGTTTTTATATTGTACCATTTACTGTATATATGAACTCCAAAGCCAGCTACAATAAATCTGACCAACTCTCGCATTTTTCCCACACAGGCTAGTGGGCGCGATATTTTCCTGATTTTTCTCAGCAAATCGTAGCAAAACTTTGACCTTCTTCGTTTTTAGCTTTGGTTAGGAAAGGATGTGATTTTTCTTATTCATGGCTGCATGCAGGTAGCACATTGTAATTTGATTTATACTAAGGTGACTAGACCTCCCGGATTAGAGGGACAGTCTCGAATTTAGGTTGTTTGTCTCGGATTAGGAGTGTGCCCTGGATTTTAATTATAAGTAAATAGCTTATATAATTACATTTAACTTAAAAACGTTTATCTAAGTAGTTAATTTTATGTAAAAGTGAATTTTCTTAAACTTTTGTTATCCACATAAAGTGAACAGACGTTTCAGATTAGACAGGTTATTTCCAATTTTCAAGTCTCCTGGAAAAATAATTCCGGATTAAAAAAAATGTCCCATATTTGAATTAAATGTCCTGGATTGTCCCGTTTCATTAGTAGCCTGCTCATATTAAAAGAAAGATGAACTAGATTTAATTTTTAAAATAGTTAACTTCTGTAGAATTCTCCTTTCCAACTTTCTTTTTAAACAGAATAGGGTTTCCTTAATATGGCCACTGTAGATGAATCAGCCTAAAGGGAAAACAGCAAAAGTAACAGTAAAATATTTTTTTTATGCTTCTTCAATTCTTCCTATTTTATTTTGAAAATTTTTATAATGAACTATTTCACATTGTCTCTGATTTTTAATTTATTTTTTGGATTTTGTCCAAGACCAACCCTTCTTCATCCGAAGTTCAAAATATGCTCACTTTAGTTCAACCACTCGACTATTTGGAGAAATTTTAATGAAAAGATGATGGGAAATCTAGACCTTCCTTCGTAGAATTTAGTAGATATTTAATGGAAAAATTTTCACTCTTCTGCATAGTATCATAGTAAAAAAATATTGGAAATTTTTTTAATGTGCAAATAAAATATTTGAATTATTAATAATTATTAATAAATTTTAGACTGATTAGTGAAGCATCATTCTTTGGTGCGACCTGGGAACTAAATGAATTAAAAGTTATTAATTTCTTTCACAATATCTTTAAATGAAATAGCCTATAATAGACTTTTGAGGAAAATTTGCAAATAAATGAGTAATTAATCCTTCATTAAAATTATGCTGCAGATTAAAATAGAAAACTTTGCTTCTTTAAATAGAAGTATTATTTCTGTGTATTAAAAACCTACATTTAATATATAAATACTATGTTCTGATGAATTAAGTAATTTGTGGTATTTAAATTAACTCTACAAAAATTCTCCTAATTTAACTCTGCATGGGATTTGAATTTTTCCAGACGATTACCAAAGTGAAATTATCTATGTCGGAAATAATTTATAAAAGATTCAAATTCTTGGGTCGACAATCAAGTTTCTTCTGGAAAATTATTATTATGCTTTAAAAATGTTTTTCTGACATCATGTAAATAATTTTGATCGGGAAATTAACTTAAAATTATTTAATATTCCTTGAACATTTGATGTGTATTGAACCATTAGATAAGATTATGATCTAGAAACCTTTTGTTCGTTGTGAAAACCATTTTAAAATGCAGATTTGATTGCTTACACAATAAAGGAAACTTGAGCCTTATCTATTGGTTGCATTGATGCCTCCCGTATTAAGTTTCTTCAACAAAGAAATTTCGAATCACGTTTTATCAGATATATATATGAACAAAAAGAAAAAAAGGTCAGGTACAGGCGCTTGATTAGAAAGAAATTTTGCGCTTTGTGCGTTGAATTCTTATGATGCACGTGCTAAAGTTCATGTTTCAGTTTTCTGAAGAACTTGCGTCAATGTGCTTATTTTCCTTACTGATGACTGCAGGGTTTTTGATAAAAGACATACTTCAGAAATATATTTCAAATTGTATTTAAATATTTTTGAAATTAATTAATCGAAATGTTAAATAAATATAATTGATTTATTTTACAAATGTAGGGTTAAGAGTTAAAATGAACCAAATTTCTGAGAAAAAAGTTCTCAAAGTTGATTAGGTGCATTTAAAATAACAGTGGATTTCTAATTGTTTTTGCTGCCTGGTGGATAGAAATTGAACTAAGGGCTTCAATCATTATTAGACAGAAAATTTTACATTTCTACTCTGCCATGGAAGTGTTAGCGCAAAATGTCCAAAAAAAGGACTTAGTTCCCTATAACTTTGAACCCTTCAAATATTGCATAATTTTTATAGTTTTCATATAGCCCACCTACGTTTAGAATTCAACTATGATCATCAAAATATGGTTAACTATTTTCAAATTCGAATGCAGTTTTTATTTTTTAGTATATGAAGCATACAAAGAGAAAGTTTGGAATCTTCAAAAAATTCGACCTCGAACTTTTGATCTCCATGTTTCAGACCTCCCTCTGTTCGAAATAGTTTCTCCATTTTTGGAGAAACATGTAAGTCTGTCTATAAGCGCGATAACTCAAAAACACAACACGTTAGACAAATGAAATTTGCTATGCGATATTTACATCAAAATAGCAGATTTCACATAAAAAAATTAACATCCTGAGAACGAAATCCGTTCATAGGAAATCAGTCAGCCCGTTTGTCTGCTCGGGTGCATGTGAGCATATAATTCAACCAGCGGGAGTGGTCTCCCCTAAACTTTCTCGTATACTCCTAACACATGTAGAGAAAACTAGAATAATAAAAGACGTCAAATAAACTTCCGTCGCAAGTAAACCAAAGTTGGAACCACGCGTGGTTTGAAGGATCAAAACGAATTCAAACCCCTGCGCATTCTTCTGCGCAACAGGACCTGGCGAGACTCCCTAAATGTTTGCTTCCTTACAAAATCGCTCCAGAATTGGTTTTTGGCAAACTGCCAAGTTTCGGAGCGTCCGTTCTCTCTCCAATACGCACCAGTAGGCATGCGCAGGGAGTTAGTTTCAAAACTGAACAAGTATGCGATTATACAGACCGACAGACAGTCAACCCTTTGACGGATTTGGCCCAAAATTTTATACGGACCTACATTCATGACGAAAAAACTGTGTATGAAATTTTATCCATCTGGTTTTTCAAGTTTTTGAGTTATAGCGTTCGCATGACCTCGAACATACAGACAGACAGACTTCCCGTTGACGGATTTTGTCCAAAATTTGATAGAAACCTACAAATTATGTTTAAAGACCACATACCAAATTTCATCCCCGTAGCTCTAATAGTTTTCGAGTTATCGTGTTCACAGACACACACACAGACAGACATAATTCCAAAATTGTGTTTTTTGGACTCAGGGAGGTCTAAAACGTGGAGATTCGTCAAAATCTCGAGTTCGAATTTTTTGACGATTACAATACTTTCTCTTTGTATACTTCGTATACGAGAAAGTAAAAAAGCAAGAAGTTAGTTGGACGAAAACTGAAATACGGTTTTATTCCTAGAATTGTGTTTTATTTGTATCAAATTTGAACCAAATCTGTCAATCGGGTGATCTGTCTATCCAAACGCATGTGAACGCAATTTTTCAAAAACCTAACGAGCCAGCCGCGTGAATTTTTTAGTATGTGATCTTGACACCAAAACTGTCTGTCAAACTTTGGAAAAGATCCATCAACGGGTAGCATGTTATTTGTTTATCTGTCTGTTTGAGTGCGAACTCGATTACTGAAATGTACAATCAGGAAGATAAATGCAATTTTCCTTGTGGTCTTGACAGCGATATTGTTGTTTTTTTATCGAATTTTGGACCTAATCGGTCAATGAGAAGAGTCTCAAAGGGTTCTCAATTATCCTAATTATTCTGCGAAGCTAAACGAAAAATGCACTTTATTTGTGTAAGTATATGAAAAAACCGGGAAATGAGCACTTAAATTTAGCCTACCTGTATTGTTAACATATAGATATTTGTACACAGTAAATTTACTCTCAAATTATTATTCAAATTATTTACTCTTTTATTCAAATAAAATTATTTATGCATCTCAACAATGCCACCTTCATAATTTCGATTAATATAATGAGAATGTGTGAATTTTATTTTTGGAGAGAATGTAAAAATATAGTTCCACTCATATGGGGCTTCATTTCCCGAGGATGAAAATAAAATAAAAAAACTCTTGAAAATAAGAAGAAATATTTTTAATCCCGTCCATTTTTTTATTTTCATCTGCGGACACCCCTCTGGGCCCGGGCCCTGGGGGTTTTGGCCCTCTTGCCGCTTTTTCTCAGTTGGCTTCACAAAAAGAAGTATTGTGAAGGACGGGGAAAAACGTGGAAGAGAGAAACATAAATGCTGGATAACACTGTAATTTATTCTTATATACTAATAATATCTTATAAAAGTAAACTTTAGAAGTTATAATGGTATAGTTTTGCGAAGTCGTATTTTATTTCTTTTCCTTAGGTGGCCAACGTACGGAATATTGACTACGTTATTCACCTTGATCTTAGCAATGATAGGAATAGCTGTTGTGACTGGTGTGGCAGGTTATCCAGCAACGCTTACAATATATTTCTATGATTACAGGTAAATATAAATTATGCAGAAAAACTAAACTATAAAAGGAATTTTATTTGAAAGTAATACTTTTCTTTAGTTATATTGTGAACAAAACAAATTTGTAAATATTTTTTATTTGTTCGTATCTGTACTTAAACTTTAAATCTTATTTGCTTCTTTTAAGTTATTATTTTCTTTAATAGATTGACAATTATTTCACTTCTGTCTTAAACCATTGATCACGTGCCGTAATGTTTTAGGTTGCGGAAACATTTTTTCGTATTTCACAGTACAGCCGAATCATTATTTTCTCGTATTTTAAACGATGTTTATTAAAACTAATAAATGTTGCTTTAATCGATGACCTCTCGCTAATTTTCTATAAAAACCATACTCCCGCGAGTTAAGAACTATTTAAGATATCTTGGTGAAAAACCGAACCAAGCAAATTTGTTAGTCCTATTTTAAAGTCAGTTTTGCATAAGATAATACAGAAGAAAACGAAACAAATTTATACCTGGAGATTATGTTGTCAATGCATAAAAACTTTCTAGTCAATCTCTCTTGATTTTAACTGGTTTCAAAAGACATTACTTAGTATAGTGTTGTTAGAATATAACACAATGTCGTTTATCTTGGTCAATTCCAACCGCTTTTTCAATTGCTTTCTTTAATCTATTTTATTGTTAGCAGTAGAAATCAAAATTTAATTTTTGGATTGTCCGCATCTCTCAACGATACACAATTGTCTTGCTTTTCCACTATAAACGCAAACGGCTCTCCCGACTTTGGCATCGATACGAGCATATTTGTCATATACGATCTATTTTTAATCAACCGTGATGAAATATACACAATTTGAATCCATTTAATTTCCAGGTCGAATTACAATTTATGTAACTTACCTCTGGTAAATTATGCGGAGTTTCTTTTTGTATCCATATTTTTTGAAATGGCTTAAAATAGTTTAGTTTTTCAGCAATGCAATGACTCCTTTTGTTCCAGTGTATGCCCTTTTTGTCCAAGGTTTCATCTAATATTTTGATTAACTGACGGAGCAGAGAGGAGTTTGACTTGTGTATCAGCTTTGGACTCTTTCTAATAAAATTTCTCTATATTCATAACAATCACAAATTTTCAACAGTTTGTGTCTTTTCCCCATTTTTTTTAAAAAAAACTTTCAAAATGTATCAAATTTTCCCCTAATTTTCACTGATTTACAAGGTGCAATAACTTTTCACTGAATGGACAATTTTCACAACTTCATCATTAAAATCGTTCTACGCAATTGCAAATTTCAAACTACTTTTAGCCTTATCCTATGTTATAAGTATTACGAACAAATTTTTAGGATTGACAAAATACGAAGAAATTTTCTTCCTGACCCATATTATTATCATTAAACTCTCACCTCACAAAAGGTGTACTCTATTAGGTGGTAATTATCAACTAAACATTTACGCGTATGAAGAATCGGCAAAGATTTGACACTCAGTTTGGTGACAAAAGAAACATCTAAAAATTTTAATATCATTAAATTACATGAAAATAAAAGTTTCTGGATTTTATCAGTGTATTTTTAGATTATTGAAGAATATCGAAAAATATTCTACAATAACTTTGTGCTAGTAAGACTTTATTTTTCTGACAGCATAATATACAAATATACCATAATTAATACCTCCCTCTGTCCGAAAATATGGTATATATTTTAAAATAATTTTTGTCCAAATTTACGGTATACATTTTCAAGTAATTGCAATATTAGTTAAGCAGAGTAAGTTTACTGATGATATACATAAACGTGATTTAAAATATAAAGTAATTTTATTTTAAGTGGAATTTGGCCTTATCTAGAATGTATTGAGAACATAATAAATTTAAAAAACATAATAAATTTTAAAATTTGAGAAATCTTCCCCCTCCCCCGTGACGTACTTGTGCCTTATTGATATAAGGAATCTGATAGAAATTTCAGTTTATAACTTCGATTTGTTACTCTTTCTTTGCAATACAACACAATTTCAATAAAATAACCTAATTCGTAAATACAGAAGGTGTTATTTATTTTAGTCTATGCAAAATAATTTTTTACCTTATTCAGCTTTAATGACTTAAAGGAATCCAAATGTATGTCTACTATCACGTGTTAATATACAAACAAGACTAGTTGATTAAAAATTTATTTATTTTATTTGCTTATCTTTCAAATTTTTAAAAATGTGTATCACATTTTTGGTCACAGAGAGAATACCTATTAAGGGTTGAGAAGTATTATCAAATAATACTGAGTAGCTTTTTATATTGAGCTACTTATCTACCGTTTCTATAAACAGTCATTTTAAATTAGATTATAGTGGCCACAGCAGGAAAAAAATTCTATCCCCTGAAATTAAGTATTTGCAGAAGTAAAGGCAATAAATTCTTCAGTTTGAGGTGATTTAGAACAGGGGTAGCGCCAATGGGGGGACCGGGGTCCAGGCCACCCCCCTGTCGGGAATGCTGTGGCCCCCCCCGTCGGGGAAAATTTTTGTGCGGGGTATTCAACTCGTTGATAAATAAAGATCTGGCGAAAATTTGAGACCAATTTCATTACATTCGTCCCCTCGCACAGTAGGGCGCGCCCCCCCCCCCGTTGGACAAACTCTAACGCCGCTCCTGATTGCGAATATGGATCTTTTAGCAAAGATGATAAATAACTAGTAGAGAATGTACGTGCATTTGACAAAAGATTGAAGAAACTATCATTTAAAATAAAGCTTCGTATTAAAAGTAAAGCTGCTGATACTGCTGGATATTACTGAATGCCAGTCAAACTGCCTCGTAAATATTATTCAATGTTTAATCTGAATTTTGGCTTACTTAATGAGTTTCGTCAGGTGGAAGTTTGAAATTTTCCTCCAAGATTCTCAAGAACACTTTCATTGCGATAGTGCTGCCATCTGCAGTATATTACCAAAACTATAAAGACACTTTAAAAAGATATTTTATTTTTTAATTAAAAAATTAAAAAAAAAAGAATTTCTGATATGAGCTATTTTAGGTTCATTTTAAAATATTCTAAAGATATATTTATTGAATATATTCTAAAGATATATTTTAAAAATAAAAAAGGAGCAAACGATAACTAATTAAGTTCTATTATATACCTTTATAAAACAGTGGTAACTGATTAGTTTGCACTTCTGTTGTCTCAATAATACAGAGCTTTAAAAAAGCATATAAATGGATTTAGTTATGCAGTTAGGAACCAACTACAATTTTATCGACTTGAGATTCACCATCGAAAACTTTACCTAAATGTGTATAATTTTCTGTCCGAAATCGTACCAATTGTAATCCATTACAGAAGATTATTTATAATGCAATAACAAATTTGGGGGAAATGCAGCATTAAATTTTCTTTCTGTATTGCTTTGCAAAAACTGCTACATCACAAAAGGTCATTTTAGAGCTGGTTTCTCTAATGCACGTTTGCGGTAGCAAACGTGCATCAAAATGATCTTAACTCAGATACGCTTTCTTTATTCTATTATCTTTTTAGTTTTATTGGGATGATCGTTCTTTATCAGGATGATTAAATGATACAATAATCAATTAAATTTGATATTATTTTTCTTCAGAAAAGATTCAACGATCAAGGAGAAAATAAGTTTGTAAAAATGATTTTCAATATCATTTCAGCGGGATATAGAGCATTCATGATTTTATTATAACAAGCACATAATTTTTTTCTTCGTTTGACTTTGACGAAGATCGATTGAAAGTGAGAATTTCCAGTCATTTATTTTATGAGCTTATACTCTTTTGCTTGCTCTGTGTTCTTCTAACTAATCTCTGTTATTGACATGTGTGCATCCTTAATTACTTGCCATTGTATTCTACGGCTATATTTTTAAAATCTATTGAATTGATTGACTTTGGAAAACTAACGAAAATATTTACTGTTTCTGATCTTTTTCATTGCTTTTAAACTTAATTTTAATAGATGCATTTATTGAATTGATGCAGAATCAAGGATTTTGTTCTTTTTTGTATATCTTTTCTGATTCCTCAGCAGTAATGTAAGTAACATTTGCATCACATTCCTTTCGAATTTTCAACTCAAGCTTGCATTTTTGTACATCGCTATACTCAAAATAACATCGAAGTAACAATGATGTACGTAGTATGTTCGGTTGTAGTAAATTTCAGCTAATACTCCTGTGAAAAAAGGAACATTTTTTAAAAAGATCTACACATAGGTTTTGTTACGCCTACTATATTACCTAAAATAAAAAGTCATCCACAGACTGACGTACATTAATTTGAAGGAATTCCTATCCCTAGGAAAGGCTCTGACAATGAGATGATTAGACAACGTCCTTGTGCTTGAAATATGTAAGACGCAAGACATACTGCTATTTTTAATCTAAAAGTGATTGAAATATCGAATTGTTTTCCTTGATATTTGACGATTGCGTGCTTTAAAGCAGTTAAGTCTGTTTCCTTCTTGATTATGAAGGATCAATTGTGGAATATTTGCGATACATCTTATTTTCCGTAAGTAAGTATCCAAAATATCTAGAGCTAGATTTCCTAATGAGATTAATAAATTAGCATAAATATGGAATTCTCTTCACATGATTCGTTTTCATTCCAAATCACATAATCTTGAACTTCTGTTAATGCTGGGGAATTAAACGGGAAAAGCGAGAAATACCAAGAAAAACAATACACCTTGAAATAAGTACTAGATCCAATATTACATATTTATCTATACAAGACAAATATAAAATGATCATCGTGTCAATAATTTCGTTAACGCATTTACATCTACAAGGGTGGAAGGTATATTGCTTCACTAGTAAATGGAGTAAATTTGCTTAATAATTGAATAGGAGAAGAGCATTTGAAGTGTATAACATGAGACTGCATTATGACACCATACAAGAGAAAAAGTGTTAAATCCTTAAAATTTAACACCCTTGGACTTTGGATTTTTGGACTAAAAATTTATGCATTAATAAATACTATCAGTTACTCTTAGCGTTTAAATCCGAACTAAATATTTATTTCAATGATAGTTTTGCTGATAAAGTGTCTATGTATTATATGAAACTACACTTTTGCGAATATAGTCACTCTTTTAAAATGTAATCCTTAATAGGATGGAAAATTTGAGGACATCTGGATTAAACTAACAGTAGGCTTTGTAGATAGGTGGCGAAGTTTCAGATTAGCATTCGTATATAGTACTCAGTATATAAATATAGGATAAAGCCACGAACTTTCCTCTTAAGTGCTATTTATATAAATTTTACTTGAATGTTAACCAAACAAAGCAATAAAAAAAATTAAAAGCTCAATATCCGTGGTTGTTTACTTTTCTTATTTTACTTTGAAATGAATATTTTTCACTATTAATGGCTGCATGAAGAACTCTTGAATTAATATTGATTGTTAGGACACACATGAAACTCAGATAAAATAGTCTACACCCAAAAATAAATCGAAGTATGAAAAGGAAGTTTATTATTTGACAATTCGAAGCTTAGACGAAAAATTTATTTGTATGAAAATCAAAAAGAACGAAAGAAATTACTTTCTATAGGAACGTACCGATAGGATCTTTTAGTTTGTAATTTCTGTTGTAATATACGTATATGCGTTTAAAATGCAGGAACAATCATTGATGTGTTAAGGACAACGGCTATCCATGGAAATGCTGACAGTAAAAAGAAGTTTGTGCTGAAACATTCTCAAAATACAGATTTTGAGTTTTTTTGCATCAGAAGATTATCTAATTCAGTATTCGTTCATCAGCGATATTTTTTTTGTGGATGTTCTTAACTCTAAGATGTGTCATGAAAAGTTTAAATTAATGCAAAAGGTATATATCTTTTCATCATTTTGTGTCGAAAGTTAACATTTCTTCTTATAAGTTTGGATTTTCCTTTTAAACAATTGTATGTAAGGGTATAAAGTAAACATTAAATAAAAAGCTCTTTATCATTTCAGTTTAGTCAGAATTCTCTTCGAATTTCACTGCAGTTCGGTAATAATGCTTTTTAAACGGAAATAATTTTAAACTCCTACGATTTTCTATCTAAATTCTAAAAATGCTAATATTTTTTAATGAGTTGTTGATATAAAGATCCTCTCTCAAATACAAAACTAAACTGATTTTAGCTAATTCATTTTAAATTTTAGTTTCAAAATATATACAGTATTATTGTGTATCATTATGAGAAGTAGTGATTGTAAAAAGATTAAAAAAATAGCATTGACATTTATTGAAGTATCAGACATCGGATGTGAACCAGGGAGTCTTTTGCATTAAATTTTAAGAAACATGAAACTAGAAAATTTAGTGTGAAAGTCACTAGAAAACACCCGAAATGTTATTAGCATTTGAATATTTAAATCATTGATTTTATCTTAAAATAATAAGAAGCTTCATGGCACTGCTTTTCTTTCCTTCTTCTTTTAATTAAAAACGATTAACTAGATAGACTCTTTGAGTAATTTTTCATGTCTGCAATATAGGAATAAAACTGATCAAAGAACCTTGTTTATAAAATTACCTCAAAAGCACTGTCTAGAAACAGATGGTCCATAAATTTAACGAATAGAAGGAAATACAATTAAAAATATAAAACAGATATATCTTTTGTGGTAAATCCATCCAATTTACTTTTTGATAAATAACACAGTTTTAATAATGGCGATCTAAAAATCTATCTGTATTCAGGTCATGGAAACATCGAAATTGCTATGAAATTAGTGAAAAGGCTGATTCTTTATTTGTTTCTCTTTCCTCTAAAATAAAATGTAATGCTTAAGATATTACTTTTCTTTCGATCTTCGTAAATATTTCTTAATTTTTTTGTTTTTCATTCTTTATTTTTTTCATTAAGTGAAAATATTGCAAATTGATGTATATTTTAAAAGCACATAGTTTTTCGAAAATCATTTATTAGAATTGAAACATTTATCAAAAGAATCTGCAAAAAAAGATAAATTAAAAACATTTTTTAAATTATCTGTTATGCAAGCTCTCGTATTCTGATTATCTTTGTTACGAATGTTTTCATACGTTTCAATAATCGAGATGTGGTGAGAAGTATGGTAATGATAATCGAGATCCCGATGAAAAATAATTATATTCAACTACAGACGAGAGGTTTTGAAGTGACCGCGATTTTGAAGTGTTCGCATGTAATTAACGAAAGCGCTTCGAAGTATTTTCAATTCAAAAGACAAAATTGTAACAACAGTTTTTTGAACTTGAATTTTAAGCATGTAAAAGTTGAAACTTCTTCCTTTCTCCTACCATTATTTAAAAAGTATTAAAATACCCTTCCTGAATGTTATTATGATTTAAGAAAATATATTGCATAAATTGAACTTCATCTGAGTTAACTGCTTTTAAATTTATTCATTTTTTATACTAACTGAGATGGAAATTCAAAATAAAAGAGGTTTGGAATATTTTGAAATTAAAAAAAAATTAATAAGTTACGCTTAATATTTTATTTTAAAATTAAAACACTGGAAAGCTTTTATTTATTATTTTCTTTCATTTCTCATAACCAGCAGAAAAAATTCAACCACTTTCAAATTCAAGAAATGATTTCAATACAATGAAAAAAAAATACTTCTGTATCCTCCCCTCTAATATCTGTGCTCCTCACTGTATAAAATTTTTATTGCAGGACTTCAATTTATTTTTGGAAGCATCTGTATACTCAGTTTTATGCTCATATTGGCCCTCAATGCATTGGTATGCTGCTAGCATATTTTATTGCCGAATATCCAGTACGAAAAGTTGACAAGGTGATTAAAATTTTGCACTTGGTGATGTAACTTTTTCCTTAGCACTTCACAAATGCTATTTTTCTTTTAATGTGCATTTTTGTTCGTAAGTTACAGTAGAACTCCAGTTATCCGAATTAAATAGGCTGCGGTGGCCTAGTGGTAAGGCCTTGGCTTCGGGGCCGGCGGGTTCCTGGTTCGTAACCCGATCCCACTAAAGATCGGTTGCGTATTGGGTCTTTTGCGGAAGTTTGGAGAGGTGGGTGCTAGCTCGGGTGTCGTCCTCGTCATCTGACCGCTGTTAAAAATTACGAGGTCCATCCCAAAATAGCCATCGTGTTTCTTCAAAAGGGACGTTAATATAACTAAACCGAATCGGTCGATTCGGATATGCTGAAATTCTGATGATTGGATTGAGCTCAAAAAAAGAAGTCAGACGTAGACAAATTTAATTCTAATTTATAGGTTTAAGAAACATAAGGTGTAGACAACCGAAAATACTGTAATATTTGCATAAAAAATCGGATCAAAAATTAAATTTCTGCCTGTATAATTTTCATTCTTTCCCCTCTCCAAAAATCTATTCGGATAATTGGAGTTCTATTGTTTATATTGAATTTTAATATTGTTTTTAATTTTCATGTAAATATTTTTATCATATGGAAATGGAAATTTAAAATAACGTATATTCAGTGCATTTTATTTACGTCTATTTATTTTTCTGTTCTATACAGGAATATTATGAAGAATAATAAATTTGATAAAATTAATTTTTAAAAACACACTTCATTCAGTCCAAAATTACGAGGCTCGCTTACCCTTTTGTGTTATTTCAAAATGATACGTTAATAAATTGAAATTTCGATTAGCCGTCATCGTTCGGACCAGAGCTGTGACGGATAACAGAAATCTCTTAATACATATGTGTAGTAATGTGATTTCACTGCTGGTTTGGGACGAAAATGGAAATAAAATCCTTTAAAAGTGAAGAATATATGCGTATTGTATTTAATTTTACAAAACGATCAATATAAACTTTAATACAAGAATAGTAATGTAGAGAAATGACGGATTAGATTTTTTGAGACGATGACGGATAACAGAAACTAACGGTTAAATGAGTGATGATTAATTAAAGTTTTGCCTTAAAACTAATCTAAACTAAACCAAGTATCATTAACTATTAAATTACGGTACTTACGTATTAACGCCACCGAGGCTACAGATTTGGCGGTCTTTGTACTTACGTATTAACGCCAATTTGGCGGTTTTTGTACTTACGTATTAACGCCAATTTGGCGGTTTTTAAGTTGTGCCAATTTGGCAGTTTTTAAGGGGCGCCAATTTGGCGGTTTTTGTACTTACGTATTAACGCCAATTTGGCGGTTTTTAAGTGCCGTCAATTTGGCGGTTTTTGTACTTACGTATTAACGCCAATTTGGCGGTTTTTAAGTGCCGCCAACGCCACCGCAGCTACAGATTTGGCGGTTTTTAAGTGCCGCCAATTTGGCGGTCTTTGTACTTACGTATTAACGCCAATTTGGCGGTTTTTGTAAACAAGATTGCTCTTTATTGGCGCATTACCGCCAATCTGTAGCCTCGGTGGCGTTAATACTTAAGTACCTAAATTACTTCAATATATTCTCGTCCCTGCATGAAAATGCACTTTATTATGAATTTTTTACGCAATTCATAATTTGCAACTTCAGTCAGAACATGAGAAGAAATTTGTTTCAAAACAGGTAAATTTCAACATTCCAAATCAACTTTCGACTTGATTCAAATTTGAATGTTGAGGCATACTTACATATAAACATACTAATACTAAATATTTCATTCGAAACTAATCTTTAAATGAATGAAGAAGTAATGAAGGTAATAAAGGAAGCATAAGAGTCATTCTTTTGTTTGGAGACAGTATCTGTCAATTTATTGAGACGAAGAGTTGTTAGTTAAAATAATATAATTCGAAGAATGTATGTTTAAAAGTTATGATGCTATTTAATCGTTTTCCTTCTAGGAGGAAAATTGGTGAAATATGATTTGGTACCAAATTATGTCTGCTTAAAAAATACTTTTCAGAGATTAAAGTTATTTTTAAAAATGTGCACAGATCTGACGTCCGATACAATCAACTATCAATATGATTGATATGTGTCACGTTTTATGAAACTTAAAAAATCCTTACTGAATGCACTAAATGATAATAATTAGATTTAAAAGATAAACGTATCTATATAAGATCTAGACATACTGACATCAGAAATGACACAGGATGTCCGCAAATTGTTTTAGGGGTTTCCTTATCTTATAACTCTTGAGTAAGGAACTTGACGATAATATTTTTGCATATTCATAAAGTACAGCTCAAAACACAACTTTTGCACTAAAGGGTTTTTGGTAGCTACCACCTGTTAGAAGTTTTAATATTGTTATCTCGTCCAAGATACTCAAATATTTACCTGTTGTTGTGAAAAGATTGCACGCATTTTACCTGTCTAAGCCTAGACACATTGAGACTGAACCAGCCAAGTGTCGATGGGTTACATTTCGCGAAAGGTTGCCATCAAAACTTGGTTGGCAACTGAATTTAGTCTCGATGTGTTACGCGTCAATAACTTTTGCACTAAAGGTTTTTTGATAACCGCCACCTCTTAAAAGTTCTGAGAGACCTCGATGGCCTAGTGGTAAGGTCTCGACCTCGGGACCGGAGTGTCGCAGGTTCGAAACCCGATTCCACTGAAAATCCGCCGTGTATAGGGCCTGCTGCACGCTAAATCATACGTAGTGGCCAAACATCCTCCCGTTGGTGTGGCACGGAAGTTTGAATAGGGGGTGCCAGCTCAGGTGTCGTCATCTGACCGTGGTTCAAAATTACGAGGTTCGTCCCTAAATAGCCTTCGTGTTGCTTCAAAACGGGATGTTAATATAACTTAACCTAATCTTAACCTTAACCTTAGAAGTTTTGATGTTCTTATTTCGTCCAAGATACTCAAATGTTTAACTGTTGTTGTGTAAAGATTGCATGGATTTTACCTGTCTAAGCTTAGACACATTGAGACTGAACCAGCTAAGTGTCGATGGGTTAAGTGCCACGAGAAGCTGCCATGTGAAAATTACTTAACTTCGTGTTATTAAAAAAACTTTGAGTTGTAATTTATGAATATGCAATAATATTTATCATGTTCTTTAATCAAAAGTTATGAGGTAAGGAAACCCTGACAATAAACTGCGGACACTCTGCATTTCATACAAAAAAAATGTCCGGTTCTCAACATATACCGTACACTATCCAGGAAATTTTTTATTAGTCATTCCTTTGAAGGTTCCTACCTTTTCCTTGGATTTGGTTAAGCGAATTGCAAATATGATAACCCGATTTTAGTTAATAAACTTGACATCATGATCATAAGACAGACGCACCTGCGCATGCCAACATATATTAATCTACGCGTTGTCTTACGCTATATCTAAGAAGTCATGCCTTTTTTCTAGGCCGCTGTGGCTTAGTGGTATGGTCTCGGCTTTGAGGCCGGTGGGTTCCAGGTTCAAAACCCGATTCCACTGAAGATCTGTCGTGTATTGGGCTTGTTGCACGTTAAATCACGCGTAGGGGTCAAACGTCCTCCCGCTGGTGTGATACGGAAGTTTGGATGGGGGGTGCCAGCTCATGTGTCGTCCTCGTCATCTGACCGATGTTCAAAATTACGAGGTTCGTCCCAAAACAAGTTGCTTCAAAACGGGACGTTAATATAACTAAACGTGCAATTTTTCTTCCAGAAAGATGTGAAATGGATTTCAAAACAAAATTTGATTCGGCGCATTTGACATGTATCACATGAGTATGAACTGGCTTCATAACTTCTGTTTGAATATTTTTTTACGCGTAATTTAGTTCTTTGAGAAGAATTCATGAAATTAATTTTGAATACTAGTATTCGATATATTCCGGGCAAAGCTTTTAAAAAAATATTTTTTAAAAAATTACCGATTGGAAGTTGATAAATGTTTTGTCAATGCTTTTCGCTCCCCAAAAAAAAGATCTTAGGCGCGTTTTTTAGTGATGGTTTTGAAGATGCTGAATTGTAGTAATATTTTTCTCATGCACTTTAAAAATTGATCAAAATATTTAATCCTAGTTTTTATGCGGCGTGGAAGTTTTAATGATAACTTTTTATGTATAAATTAAGTAAATTAATAATCTTTGCTGCACGACTTAATTGTCCTTTATTTAAAAGTATCTTTCATAAAAGTGTTAGTATTTATTAAACTCAAGTTTATTTGGAATATTAATGTTTACCGCCGGACATAGATCAGCTTTATTTCTAATTCCGCTTGAAACTGCAATTTCTTTGTTTTACAATCGATTTAATAAATCCTAGTCAGTTAATAAAATTGAGCTGGTTACCGATTTCTAATATAATAAAACTTATGCGTAAACAGAAGAGAAGAAGAACATTAAAAAATACATTTAAATAGAAGAGACTTTTGTCACGAATGGTTATTTCGTAAATACCATCACGAAAACTGTTAAGTTAGACTACCCTTAAGAGAGATCAATAATTTATGTTCCTTAACACAGTGACACTTTCCATCCGTGGGCCTGATGAACGTTAACTCATTTGTTGACAAACGTCCTCTCGCTGATATGGTGTGGAAATTTGGAGAGAAATTTGTGCCGCCATAGGCTTCATTCTCTTCATATGACAACTGCTGAACAATTGCGATGTCCGTTCCAAAATGACCTTTTTTAAAATGAAACTTTATTATAACTAAATTAAAACATGCTTCTTCCATTTTTTAAAACGTATTTTTAACAGGTGTCCCTTTTCAAGTGCATTTTATCACCTGTTTGATTTTTTTTCGGTTTTGCACCTCTCCTCTTTGAAGTTGAAGTATGGATTTAAGCAAAGAACCTTTCCTCACGTTATTTTTTTTCGCGTAAGAATGTAAATTATCGTCCAAGGAATCCAAGTAAATGTCCTGGAATTTTTTTAAAAATTTGGAGTGGGAGCAGGAAAGCTTTGGAGGATTATTTTAGATATTTATTGAATCAAATAATTTAATGAATATATTTTGTGGATTGAATATGTTTTGAAGAATGCAACCTGGAAGGCTACACTGAATTTGAAATTCCTAATAGCCTTTATTCATCATAGATTTTAGAAATGTTGTTCAGTGCAAATGGGAAAGCTGGATACCAATGAACATTACATAATTTAACAGATATACTTTAACGCATCGTTTATGAAACTTACGGGAAAATAATTGTTTCCTATATTTTAATCAATAAAACTCTCGATTCTGTTTTAACGTCACTATCACGGAACCTGTATTTCGCAGAAAATGAGCATCTGCCAACAGAGAAAGCATGCGTAAATTGTGTCAGCGAAAATTAAAGGGTAGAATAAAGGAAGTTTATAAAAATGATAGACACTTCTTTCTGAAAAAAAATCACTCTTACCCAGTTAGAGGCTAGAAGAGCCAGCAGTCAGTTGTGGTGTAACAGTCAATTTTCAATGGAGCATAACATTTTTTTTAATATTATAGTGTTTGATTCTTTTTCCGCAAGACGATCATAATTAAGACTCAGAGCTGTCCTTCATAAATCTGGTTAGTCCCGCTGCGCAAACGTTGGATTTCTTTAAGATTTAGGACTACTTATCAATAAGCAATGAATACGAAAGTGGGAATTTCATTCTTTTTAATTGTTTCCAGTTACAATGTCCATTTAGTAATATAAAATCTCAAAATAGGCGCAACATATTTAATAAACTCTCTATGAAACGCAGCATAAAGTAGTTCAGATGGTTTCAGGGAATGAAAATTTTCTTACGCACTTCAAAGAGTAATTCTGTAAAATTCAACACAATATGTTTCTTAATCAAAAATTAATGTCTAATTTTTCAAATATTTTTAGGGATATCTACAAATACCAAATAAAAATTCACGATTCAAGTTTGAATTTCTTTAACAAGTAGAAAGAAATATTTAAATGAAATTTTCCATTAATCTAAACAGCTCTGATTTTATTTTTTCTAAGTATATGGTAATTTTCTTTTAGAAATATCGTGCAAAAAGGGGCTAAAATAAAAAAAACCCATTTTTTTCTTCTTACAGTTTCCTGAATTTTCACCGTATTTTCACAGATTTTGATGTGCACGGAATTAGATACATTTGAAGAAAAATTCGCATTTGATTCAATTAATAATTAATATTTTTCTTTAGTTGGATTTTAATTTTTTTCACTAAGCAGTAACAAGTTCATAATACAGGATACCTATAAATTGATCTCTGGAAAATTAGTTGTCACTTTAAAAATGTGAATCAAATTATAAAAAATTCTTACTGGACTTTATTCAGCAATTCAAGGATTTTTTTTAAGTCAATGTGCATTCCCAAACACTTAAACAATTTTCAAGTGGCATATACCAATAGTTAGTCAGATTTTGAAGTCAAAGTGTCATCATTTTGTTTTTTGTTTCTTTCCTTTGATTTATTTTCGAGGTAATTCAAGGAATATAAAAGATATTTTTATTTTTTGCTACTTTACTATATTTTGCAAGTCTTTATAATATATATCAATAAAAAAGTTTGTTACAATAATTTTCTACTGATTTTAGATTATTTTTCTACAAAAAATTCAAATATTTTTTGGGGAATTTAATTTTACTTTTTAGTTATTTTAATTTCGGTGTTTTAAACATAATTTAAAAGAATTTTTCTGAAGTTTGTGCTTTAAATTAAGTTGGGCATTAACGGGTTAAAAAATAATAAATGAATTAAATTAAAAACAAGCTTCCAATGTCGCCATGCAAGATAATGTTTTTGAAACTGAAGACCACAGATCAATTGGGCAAATTCATAACTGTATAATTTTGGATATGTATGCACAAATAAGGGCTAGATCTCTTTATTCAATAAACAAAAACAACAAACACATTATATTACCTGCGCAGTAATTTAAATTACGTTTTGCAATCTAACAGGTTAATCGCTTATTCAATCTTTAATTGAACATATCAAGAACGAGTTAGTTGATATAATAAAATTATTCTTATAAAGAAATATCTCTCTATATAAAAGACTAACTTACGTAGCACAGGAAAGAGGTTAATTTCTCTTTTGCCGATGGCAACAATCGGTTTGATTACAAAACAAAACCAGTAGCCATGTTAGGCAAAATTTCATAAGCAAAGATTACTATTGTTTAGCAACGGATCGGAAACTCTCCGCACTTTTGCGCATGCGTCGGGCAGAGTTATTTTCATCAAAATAGGGCGAAAGTGAAGAATGGAAGGGTGATGTTTACATTTTACTGAGCGTTATCTAACAAAGAACTCCGGAAATGCGCTCATATGACTCATTGCCTGACACCCCTTTCCGGTGTAAAATCGTCCAAAATAGGTTGTCTCGGAATCCGTTGCTGAACAGTACCTACTATATTCGATCTGGTGTAAAACAACTTTTTCTCCAAAAAAAGGAGTTGAAGACGTAGAATTCACAATATTCCTTACAATATAATGAAACTTTGGATGAAATTATAAAGAGATCAGTTAGAAATGAAACAGATGGGCTTAGGCGAGCCACAAAATGTTCAGATCAACGAAGGGGAAGTCGCGTTAAATTCACAAATTGAGGTGAACATCATGGATCTTATTATTGCCAACAATGTATATTGGGTACTTTTCTGTTATACACATCCCTTTTTTGTCTTGGCGAATTTTTTTGGAGCTTTTAATCGCCATCTTGGCTCAAATGCTTTCTTGACGATCGTTGACGCGCGCAGTATTTTTGGTTACCTGAAGCGTCAGAGCCAGAATGCGCCATTTTGACCGAAAAATGCATGATGTGCATATAACGGAGCGTAGATGCTCTGTGCGGGATTAGCTAGTACTATTTAAATACTTTTTATCAGGTGATGTTTAAAAATTACTTTCAAATATCAAGCTTCTACGATATTTTTATTCATTTAATCAACATTTTTTAACAGTTGGAGGTAACATTCAGGTTATTGTTATAGTTGACTCGAATGCAAATTGCTTTTCATAATGGTTAAGCAGTAGAAAGTATATAATCAAAAATAATAAGACAAAAATAATGTTTTTAAGCAATAATTTGTAGTAATATAAGCTGACTGTATAAATACTGTCAATCAACTTGATTTGAAATATGGACTTTAATAACTTGAGATGAATACATAAATGTCGCCATTTGATTGCATTTGTTACTTAAGTTCCTTGCTACACGATATGCTACAGAAAATTAGCTTTTTAGTTTTAAACCTCTAAATGATAATAATGCTGTAACACAATAAGCTGGTAGACTATTCCCAAAACTTCAGCACCACTCTTTAGTAAAATTATTTAAATCGTCACAAATTCTATAGAATCGATTCGTGACCACGTGATGGAATTCATTGCACATCTTGTTGTTGGTAAAAGGACATAGCATTACAGGATAAAGTGAATTATGATGTTGGATAACATGCGTGTCATGTTCGTGACTGTGATGTCACTTTAGTTGTCTCCATTGGTATCGATCCTACCTATACTTTCAGATCTTTGATTGCGAAGAGATTCATACCTGATTCCGATCACGGAGCTCAGATGTCTTATAGGAACTCAGTGTCATTAACCATAAATAATAATTTGATCTAAAATTTATCAGTTCCCATAATCTTGTTAATATGTCACACGCCAGCTTAGTTTTCGAAACACAAAATTGTGTTTTATGGTACTACGTCAAATATGAAATAGTTTTCAGATTCAAAGTTCGATGATTCGTGATAATAAAACTCTTTATCAGATTTTCTTGTTTACGGGCATATTTTATCCAGCATCTAATGAATATTTAAATTTAACGATAAAATGGAAATATTTTCTATGGCATTTGATATGATGCCATTTTCATATTATTAAGTTGACATGTGTGAGCCGAGAAAATTTATTGAACTTTCCTAAGTTCAATACCTTTTATAACTCGGTGAGTTTAAGAGTTTATCTCCGTCTATTCACTGTCTGTTAATACATCACTTCAATGGATGCACTTTTGAAAAATATATGACTGAATTAAAACAATGTAAGTAAATATACAAAAGAAAGTGCTTAGTTTCAGGAAAGGAAATATAATTTTATTGTTACGCTGAGCTATTATATTCAGACATCACAAATGAATAATTGAGATTGAAGACCAAGGTGAAACAGCCGTAAATTCATCAATTTTGACTATATATAATACGAGATCGTAGAATAATTCTTTGTTTAAATTTTATGACTATACTTTGCAATGGTAATGTGATCAGTATTACTATATTTTACAAAGCCAATGTGATAGCAGGCTTTAAATGTACACTCCTTTCCTTGAATGAAATTTCGATGTTATCAAGAATAAGAAAAACTGCAGTGACCATATTATAAGGCATATTGAAATATTTGATTAGTCTTCGGTCAATTCGTTGACACGTGATTCTACCCTTTTTATCATAGATAATAAGCATGTACAAAAGGGAAGTCATATTTCACAGCACAATTATTTTCCAATTTACTCGTAAATGGAAAGCTGGTAGTTTTTATATTCAAAGTATCAATAGCAATTTTGCCATAATTGCTGAATAATATTATTAATATCTTCAGGAAATCAGGAAAATTTCATGCAAAATTGCTCCCATTGGTTTTAATAAATATGGTCACTGGAATTTTATTTCCATAGAAAGCTTCTGTATACCCTTTTTAGATTAAAGGAACATTTACAAGTTCACATTATTAACTTGGCTCCTGAATTTACATTTAATAGAATCAATGTTTGATAACGATGACTCATTGGAACATATAAACCCGATGACGCTGAAAAAACAAACTAACATCTGTGTTTTGCCGTGAGAGACTAGAAAGTGGACATGAGTGTGAATTGTTTCTATCACGAGACATCCTTCTTTCAAATGAAGGTGAATTTCGACTCACCTAATGAAACATAATGGGTGGAAAAGGCTTTAGAGTCTCGAATTCCTTAAAATATTTATAAATAAAAATATGATAATTTTTTTTAAATTCTTAATTTTACTCCAGAACCTATCCATGCAGTTTTCTGTCCTTTCAAAAATCAAATTTTGCGGCTACATGAAACGTCTCTGTTTGATTTCATCATATGTTGGTGATATTTGTGCATGGTCTAGTAGAATAGACACCCAATGGAAGTAATAGAAACTAATCAAATTAGAATCATTATACTTTTATCTGCAAGTAAACACAAAGTATATTAATTGCTTTCAATGAAAATATGACTTAGCTTTTCCCTATATATTTTGCGAGAGTATCGGAAACTGGTTAAGAAACTGTAGACTAAAATTCAAATGGTCGGGCTGTAATTCTATCAACATTATAAATATGTCTTCAGTAATGTAGTTGAGTCAGTAATGTCGTTTCGCTAATATACTTGATTTTAAAAGAATAAAAATAGATATTCTAACTGTGTTCTAAAAAACTGTGTATTACTGGTGTGTTAAGGTTTCACTGCAACTTTTTGTGTGCCGGCATAAAAATCATCTTAAAAATTTTCTATATGCGAAACGTCGATGATATACTTTTTCGTTATTGCACATCATGATAACAATACTTAAAAATATCTCAGTGGAGGCTCATTCATGCAAACTATTCGAGGCATATATCAATCTCATTTATCAGACTATCATAATATCGGATATTAACTTCACTACTTGTTTCTTAGATTTTAGAATGATACAGAAGTCATAAATATACCCGAGAATTTGTCAAAACACATGAGAATACAAGTCTTGACTGTAGAGATATTTGTCTTAGGCTATCAAATCATCTAAGTGAACTAACCTGCTTAATGAAACAAAACAATCATTAAGATTAGTTAAACGTTTTTGCATGACTTTTTTAAGAATAATGAAAGTATTCTTAATTTTTAAATGTATAATTTTGAAAAAAAATAATGATATAATATATAACTCTCGAAATATAGTATAAATAATCCTATAACGAAGGTTTTGGGAGTTCTGGGCGTTCAGATAACTTTCACAAAAGGACTAGTAAAACAGGCCTCGGATAGTTTGGAGGGGAGGCTGAAATTCAAAGATGTATGTAGTAATTAACTTTGAAGAATGCCTCATAATAATGCCTGGATAGCTTTTGTTCGACAATCTAATATTGCTTGTTTTAAAGTGATAAGGAAATCTGTGACATTTAGAAAAAGGAAAGTTCTACTTTGAAAAACCATAAGGGAATTAACAAAGCATAGCATCGACATGTATAATTAATGGTAAGTAAATAACTGTCCAAATTATAGAATCCAAATTATGTTTCATACTCCCCCCCTAAAAAAAACCGATGTCAAAAGGATTTTACGATTAAGCTTACGTCATCAGTAAAGGATTAAAATTGTGGACGCATGGAGGAACAAAAGTGAAACATTTACAGAATCTGAGGAAACATGTACTATTTTACCACTTTATTGAATATGTGAATTCTATTAGGGAATGTCTCATCAAAGAACTTTAAAAAATTAAGTTTCTATAGTTATTATTCAATTTTAAGTTCCTACTTTTATTTATATGAGTCATTTTCACACGCATTTTATAATAATTATTATGCATTAGTTTCCAGTTTGATATACTTGCTACTGTTAGATTATGGAGAGTCCAACATTTAACAGCCAGCCATCGGATGGACATAAAGCATTAACTTGCCCGAAAGTGGCGAATTTATTTTTAATACAATTATTTCTTGTATTTTTCAGCGCATCGTGGTTCCCTTATGGATAATCTGTTTAGTGACACTTTCGTCTATTATATTCGGGCTGCACAGTTATCGGGACGGGCAAGAGATGCACAGGGGACTGGCTATCTTTTACGCAGCGGTTCACAGACAAGCTTGGGCCATAGCCTTAGCTTGGATGATCTATGCATGCTGTGCTGGTCAAGGAGGTATGTGATTAGAGTTTAGTATTATTAATGAATGTTCTTAAAATAAACTAAGAGTAAATTAAAAATACTATCAAAATGCATTGGCATTCTGAAAGACTTCCCGACACTATAATAGCCTCTCGCTTTACGAACTAGGTGACTTTTAGTTAATGATACAGGAAATTTCATAGTTGAAGATAGTTTCATGGTGTTATTTTTCTTTTCGAAATTCTGAGAGGCAAATAAGCTGCAATGGTTGCATTTACAAGATAAATGGAATCGTAATTTTTGATATACCGTAAAATGAGAAATTTTTAAGCTTTCATTAAACTTTTCGGAAAATATAAAACGTAATTATCTAGCCATAATTTATTTCGTTATTTGCACTTATATATATTTTTACTGTTCACTTTTTTTAATTTTAAAAATAAAAAACGGCATAAAGTCTCAAAATCTGCGACTTTTGTTGAATAGTCAGTAGTCGAAAAATCATACTTTTTATGAATCTTAAGCGATCTTCAAAACAGCAAACTCTTGTGGCGGCTTACCTGAGTTCATTTAATGAACTTTTATAACGAAATCTAATATAAACTACTGCAATGACATTTAACATATTTTCATTGCAATTGTTTCTTTTGTTGTTTAAAATTATCTTGAATTTGATAAAAATGTAACATGTATATTTCAAACCCGAAGAAAGACTGAAAAGATGAGCCATAAGATTTTGCAGTGATAAACTTTGAAAATTTTAATTTGTTGTTAATTTTAAAAAAATGCAGCCAATAATAAACTGTGTGGATCATCACAATTATATTATTGTGAAGTGAAATAAAAGCTATAAATTTACTAAACAATTAATGTTCACTGAATTATAATGCAGATTACAGAAATCTATCTATATAAAGCAGAGTGTCTCTTTGTGTGTGTTACTTATACAAATCTACAGTTTTTGTGCGATCTTGATGAAATTTGGCTCATGTGTTCTTCAAACCAAAGCAAAAGTCACTGTTAACTTTTGAAAGCCCAAAAGTTAGTTAAAATTTCAGGTAATTAAAAATTAAGCAAGATTTTGTGGTTTTCTCCCGATATCTTCTGAAAATGTTACCCCACAAAGATGATTTTAGCAGCATCGTCAAGTTTAAAAAATTACTTTTTTAAAGATACCAATTTAATTATCATGTGTTTCACCCTAATTTTAACAAATTTAAAAAAAAAATATTTTTAATGATTTGAAGCAGTACTTTTCATCGTTGAAATGAAAATCACAAATTGACTTAATTCTTTAGTCAATATTCTATTCTCCTGATCTTTTTCCACTATTAAAGCTACAGTTAACAAAGTTCGCCTTCTTTGATACGCTAAACAGATTAACTCCAAAGTAGATTTTCACTTACCTGCAGTTTGATTTGGTGCAGTTTTCAAAATATGTCTCTCAACTCAAGCTTATTGAATAAAGTGATTTTTATTTCATTTGATAAATTTTGTTTCTTACTAACGATTAAGTTAGTTACCGTTTCAACAATTTAATTTTTCAAAACATCCAATTATTGTTTTATCCAATATTTATAAAAACGAAGATATCTTGCAACTTTTCTCACCTGTAAATTTTTGTTGTTAATTTGGTTAATTTTGCTGTTAAACACTTAATATTAAAATGCTTTATTTCCAAAGCAGGAATAGAAAAAGGCAAATCATTTTCGCATAAATTTCAATTTCCATTGCATTCCTATTTTTCAGTCTTATCGAACAATAAGAATAAAATTTTAAATAGTTCGGCATTCCATATAATAGTTTAACAGCCAATATTTTGGGCGAACAAGATGATCGCCAAAGGCGGCTATCCATTAATTAAATAATATTAATTAATACTATGTTTTCACATAACATAGTTCCGTATCTCTTAGCGTTTGATACTAAATAGACCGAGAAACCCCGGATATCTTGTTAAATCTGAACAGACATTCAGAAACTTCATTTAATCTGAGTTTCAATCGATCTAAATTAATTTATTTGTTTTAATTATTTTCTACAAAGTTTATTTACCTCTTATTTCTTTTTATACTGTTTACATCTTATTTTTCTTTCTTATTCAACAAAAGTTTTAATGCGAACACTTGAATGAGTATAGTTAGTTGCACCCACTTTTGGACATTTGTTAAAAAAGATTTCATAGCCTGAAGCGGAAGCGTTTGAGTGTTATATAATCAATTACTAAATACGGACGGAGATAACAGTCTAACAGTGTTTTCCAAGGTGATATAATTCACGTGAGTGAAACGGAAAACAGGTCATGAATTTTTTACCTACTTCACATGTACAGAATACTAATTTTTTGGCACCAGGAACATAATTTTAAATTTTAATCCAGTCCTGTCTTTTGTCGTATAATTTAATGAGGATATAATAAAATGTTTCAAAGCAACTATTAAATTCACGTGTTGCAATAATTTTAATTCACGTATTGCAACAATTTTAAAATTCATTTCTAGTAAAATATGTAAGAGAGGAATGAAAAATTTTGTTTTGTCAAATATATTTTATTCTTGAAAACATTGATTGTTTTTCAAAGCTTTCAAAAATGAAATTATAAGACAATAAAGAAATCGATTGAAATATATTTGAAATAACATTTCATTTGATTAATAGAAATGAAAAAAGATAATTTCCCTTGTAACTAAGCGAAATCATCGATTAAGTCGAATTAATTATAATTCGGGAAGATACTAAAATGACTAGTAAACTGCCAATACCAAATTTTTATAGAAAGATTTAGTTTATTGCTTTGATTTGACTCCCATTTTGAGACAACTCGAGAATTATTTCTGGAAGGACCTCATCATTTTGAAACGGGGTCAGATGGCAACGAAGTCATCTGAGGTGTCACTTCACTCCAAACTTCAACGATTTATTTGTCAACATATATACATTTGCACCAAGGCTGAAGATTTAACTTGTACCAGGCCCATATAAGTAGCTATCTTTGGTGGAAGCGAGTTTCGAATCCGCAAGCTCCCAAAACATCCAAATTATTGACAAACGTAAAAACATCCAAGGTGAACTTTCAGCTTAGGGTGAAAGTCACCGAATCACTATTCGTGAATTATCCGAATGCAATATTATCTGTGATTCGGTTCAGTCCATTCTGACTGAAGGTTTGTGTATTAAACGTGTGTTTGTCAAGTTTGCTAAGAAACTGCTCTCTACTGACCAAAAAGAAGACCGGTTTTCAGCTGCGCTCGCTCTTCTTGAATGCACTGAAAATAAAAATGATTTTTTTGAAAAACATTATAACAGGGGATGAATCTTATGTTTAAGAGTATGATTCAAGGAGATAGAGCTCGCTTTTCAACACAAATTTCTCTACCATAACAAATGCGACGACAGCACAGTCTATGCATTTTTCAAAGCTCTTTTGTACAGAACTGCCGGGAGCTACCACTTTTTCACATGAATGGGAGGGTTTAAGATAAATATATACCAAGCGTCGTCACTCTGAGTGTTTTAGCTTTGAGGGTAGGATAATTGTCCCAATACTTTTTGATCACCCCTCGTACTACTGAGAAATTTAGTAAATAATTGTAGATATCTGTTGGAAAATTCTACTTGTTCTAAATTTCAACCTATATAAATTATTAGATAACACATCCTGTGTGAATTTATTAGATAACACATCCTGTTTGGGACATTAATCGTTATCTCAACCTATATAAAATCATAAAGGACACCTGAGATACATAACAGCCTCCAAGTGATTTTTTCTTTATAATTATTTGTTACTTTGACTTACAGATTTAAATACCAAAATTTCTGTAATTCTATGCATGAGTCAGACACGCTTTTGTATGCGAAGAGGTTAAATGTTATTTATTTTATAACACTGTTCCACTATAATTATTATAATTATCTTCAAGTTTCTTCGAAGTTGGCGATAAATAGTGATTAATTGAAAAGTCTAGAAATTGTAACAATGTATATTAATAGCTCTAGAAGATACAAATTCATGAGAAAGTGCCAGAAATATTTCTGCTTGTGATTGAAAGGCTATTCACCTTAGCTACTGGTTTTCGTTTGAATGACTGTCAAATACTACGACTGTGTTTCTTCGTAACACACGATTTCACTTTTGGCATTTATGAAGTAATTGTGCTAGTCTACGCTTTGCCACAAATGCCTTTATTCCTTGTAAATATATTTGTATTTTTTCTTCCTTTAATCGGCTTCCTGCTTGTTATATATATTAGGCAGAAGACAAATTGCAAAATTTCGAATCTGTCTGAGAAATTACAGCATTTTATTTTACTAGAAAATTGGTTAACATAAATAAAAGAAATCTAGTGACCTAACTGCTAGGTTATTTGTAATTGAATGTATGAAAAGTTTGATAAAACTCGCGCTTATAGCAGATATAAGCCTGCTATAACACAAATGATAATGAACATCATTACCTTGCTTAAAGTTCCTCTCCCAAATTACATTGTGAATTATATTAAAAATATCTAAAGAAAAAAGGACTTTGATGAGTCCATCGTCTCTTATCATGTTATTTAATTGTTTATCATGCTAATTTTTTATACATCGTTGCTATAAAAATTTGTATACAATAGTGCAAACTATAAAAACAAACGAAAGCTCTGAAAAATAAAACCAATATACTTGTACAACAAATAATTTTGGTGAAACGCGACAAACTTCAAAATTTTAAAAATCAGAACTAGCCTTATTATGCGAAGTATAGAAAGTTCTGGAATTTAAAGAGGAGTATTACAATATTTTATTAGAATGGTTACTAAAATTGCGATTCTTATCTGTAGATTGATAAGAATTCTGCTCCACGCTTTTAAGTTTGCATTTATTTCAAGGAAGTGCACATAATCATTGTTGAAATTTGCAATTTGAATAGAATAAAAGACTAAAAGAAAATAATAGCTTTTATAATCATAAAATATTATGACTCTGTGAGTATTACATGTGCTTATAAATTACTTCTTTTATGATATTCAGAGAATATCCTTTCTTTCATTGAAGGAAGTCGGTTGGAAACATGGGAGTATGGGTGATTCTTTGAAAGGCAATCATATGAATTTGAATGCAATAAAATATTTTGTTGATTTCTTTTTCTATAATAATGATTTTTACCTAAAACAATGATATATTTTCAAAATTTTAAAGATTTTTTTATTGACTCTAAAATATGGTGGTAAGGTGATTTAAATAACAAATCATTAGCTATTATGACATACCTTACGTTAAAATTGGGGCTAAAAAATCACAATTTGTTGACCAAAAACAATTTGTTCAAACATTAATAAAAAATTTCATAAGTAACTTCACTTATTGCGCTTTTTTATATAAGGATTTCTTCTCAAGAGTTTTAAAAGTTTATATTAATATTGCCATACGGGTCTTTGTATGCATGCTATGTTATGTTTTATATGTCTGTTAAAATGATGTTTTATAAACATTTAGAGCAATAATTATTCACAAAACACCATAATACGAGACCTTTAAAAAGTATATAAATCCTTTTATATAGTTAAAACAACATTAAAAATAATTTTTTAACTTTAAGAGCAAAAAATCCCTATTGAGAAGATTGGTCTCGAACTTAATTAAAACAAAAAGTTTCGCGAAAAAGAATTCCAGCAATGAAAAATTAAGTTTTGCAAATTTTTAATCGACTTAGATTATTATACGGTTTCGTAGCTACAAAAGTGGGGATGAACTTCATAATTTTGGGATGAACTTCATAATTTTGAACCATGTTTAGATAACAAGTACGACACCCAAGCAGACACCCCTTTTTCAAACTTCCTCACCACAGCAATGGGAGAATATTTCACCGACGACGGATTTAGCGTTCACTAGACGCGAATCCGATGGACCCCTGGTAGAATCAGGTTAAACGACAAGAATCCTAGTTACTGTAACTTCAAGAAAATAAAAGACCTTCTTGTTTTCTAATATAGAAGCGAAATTGCAAGGTCTGTTTTGATTTGCTCACAGCTGCCGTGCAACTGTTCTTGTAAACTTAAAAGACTAAAAATTCAAAAACTAATTTTATTTGAAGAGAATTTCTAATATTTGATATATCAAAAATCTATCAAAGACGTGTGCTTTTAGTACGTAGAGATTAAATATCTCCTCTCTTATTGGATGTTAGAGATGGGATGCCAGCTCAAGTGTTTTGTCATCCAACAATATTTCAAAATTGCGTGGTCCGTCCGAAAATATGCCTCATGTTAATTCAAAGCGAGTTGTTAATCTAATAAACTAAACATAATATTTCATGATGGGTCTTCATTTAAGACATATCAACTCATTCAGGGATGGTAACACACGTGTCTATGTTTAGTTTTTTTAAATTAAAATTATTCTAATAGAAAAAAGCCAAAATCTATTACAGAAAAATTCAGAAGAATGACTCAGCATTTTTTCCAGCTTGCTGCCGATATAAAATGAATATAACATAGTCAACCGAAAATTTAAATCATTCTTAGACCTTAAAAACTTTCTCCTGAAGCGCTTGATAACTTTACCGCTTAATCTGTTTCAGCACCTTAACACTGAATCTTCCTTACAGGAATGATAAATAGCTTATTCACATGGAAAGGTTTCATCCCCATGGAGCGTCTATGCTACCTGGCCTACATGCTGCACATCCCTCTCATGTACTACCAGGGCGGAGTACAACGCGAAAGAATGTTTATGGGACATTACAACCAAGTAAGTAGAATGTATACTGTCCCCTTTTTCCTTAATCAACACTCACGTTTATTCTTCAGGATAGATTCTTGCGCACTGCCAGTGCCTCACGTGTTTTGACCATCCGCTGATTGTTGAACGACATTTACCTCCGCCGAATAAAGTATAAATATGTAAATGCTTGTCTATTAAACATAGTTTCAAGCGATGCTAATCTAGGAAGGTCACATTCAATGCACATATGCTGTTGACGTCGGCGCGTTTTTTTTTGTCCGATTGAACCGATAGGGGAAAATCAGTGATCAGTCAAGTCTTCCGTTCTAACGTGAGGGGTTAAAGGTAAGAGGGTATAAGTCTGTGGATGTCATATGCTTCCAGAGGAATTTAACTTTTGTTTCTGTCAGGAATGCAAATTTACTCGATTGTTTTTCGCCCACAACTGAGGGACCTTCATCAAGATAGAAATGTTTTTATTAAATGTGTTTCCGTTCAAGAGCATTCTTTTGACTCAGAAGCAGTGACGTAATATGAATAAATTGAACCGGGGGCATATGATATATATCCCTCGTCATTAGCATAGCAGGGGTAAATTGAACCAGGAGCATAAAATATTTCCCCCTCGTCAGATTTGGTTTTAAAATGTGAGGGACTTGTATAAAAAGAGAAAGGATTTTATTAAATGATTTTCGTTCTCTAAAATTCTTTTGAACTCAGATGCAGAACGTGCCATTTGGTAAATGGCGCACGGAGCGTAAAAATATCCCTCTCGTCATGTTTGGCTTTAAGTGCAATAAACGCTCTAATATTTTGTTTTTTTGGCCACCCAAAAGACTGTACCAGGGCCATTTACACCCCTCTGCGCCCCATTGTTATGCCCCTACTCAGGAGAATGGTTCAAATTGAGCATGTCGCCCTTACAAAATTTAATTTGATTACCTTCAAGTGCATTGAAACTAAAGTGGAAAATTTAGAAATTCCTGGAGAATTTATTTATTCAAGAAATTATTTATTTGATGCATTTTAATTGACACCAATATACAGGGTGGTCATATATTATTGGACCCATTTCAAAAATTAATACCCCCTATATTGTAGCAACTTAGTTTTTTATTTTTAAATGTGAAAGTAGCTCATAAATTTTTTTCAGATAAGTAACGGCGCACTAAATCTGCCCAATCCAACGCAAGTGTCAAATAGCTATCGTGCAGCAGAAGGCATGTCTCTGATTACACGAAAGCAAATCAATTGTGGTAGTTCAAAGAACTTTTCGAAAAGAATATCGAAATTGTCAGTCTCCAAGAAGTAAGAATTTCATCAAGCGTTGTACGAGAAATTAAAGGGAACAGGAAATGTGAATCAGTGAAAGAGACTTTCACTCCTTAAATACTAATACCAACGCTTAATGAAGTTCTTACTTGGAGACCGACAATCTCGATATTCTAACCCAATAATTCTTTGAACTGTTACAATTGATTTGCTTTCGTGGAACCAGAGACGTGCTTTCTACTGCACGGTAGCCACTTTGACACTTGCATTGGATTGCGCAGATTTAGTGCGCTGTAACGGGGCGTTACATATCTGAAAACACCTTTTGATCTGCTACTCTCTCATCTCACAAAAAAAAAACCGAACTTGTAACATTAAAGGGTGATTTTATTAATTTTTGAAAAGGGTCCAATAATTTATGACCACTGTGTATTTAAATAGCGTGAGACCATTTGGGTGCAAATGGAAACCAAATATGCAGAACAGAATAATAGGCTTAAGCCCTCAATGTTAATTTTTGTTGTATTGATTATGCTTTTTACTCATCTGTATCTCAAATATATGAATAACGAGATGTGAGTAATATTACTAAAAAGTATTCGTCGATTCTTAAAAAATGGATGGTATTGAATATATTGATAAGCATAGTTCACATATACGTATGCTTTTTTCGCTAGTTTTGAATAAGTTTGATCAACAGTTATTGCTTACTATGATACCATAAATGAATTCTGGTTTTTTGAGCTTTACAAACTTTTAAGAACGTATCAAGTATCTATATAGATAACTAAAAGCAATTGAGCATTACGTAATTTATCAAATGTTGTCTTATTCAGCGATAGTTTTCTTTTATTAAAATAAGAAACATAATGCTGTTTTTATGTACAATTTTCTTAAAACTTCAGATTTTAAATTGATCATATAATTTGCTTTAAATACACAAATGCAATTTATTTTATTTTCATAATAAAGTGCGATTATAATTTATCTTTAAGAAAACTTTTGGCCCACTGAGGGGCACCACGAGTACGTGGATGAAAAGTTGCCGGGTAAGTAAGTGTGGTCTCGCTTCCTGGTGGGTTTAATGATGGTTGGGGCATGTCCTCTGCCAGTGATAGTGCGTGACTTCTACTGGAGGGGTCGGGCCGTGGCCAGTGATGGCTACTAGGAGTCCGGCCTCAGCTCTCGAGCTTTGGAAACGACTGTCATTCAGATACACCACACGGCTTAGCACGAGGTCGGGGTGATTTCAACATTAATTAATGAAAACTACTGAAATAATGCAAATACTCTCAGTGAGTAAGTATATCACGCTTAAAAATTTAAGATCCGATCCTTAGCTGTGAATGTATCATAAAATAATCTTAGGTATTTTTATATTATTTGTTAAGTATTAAATTTAGATAAAATATTAAAACGTCTTGAGTAATTTTTTCAAAATTTATTTTATTCGTCAATGCTTCATATACAATGGTTTTGATACTATTTTTGGTGGTTCTTTTTCAGATAATGTGTTTCTTGTCCTATGCTACTTTGAGCTTCGTTTTGGCTTCTGTTTGCTACTTATTTTTCCAAGTCCCGTATGAAGTATTAGAAGGGCTGATTTTTAATAAACATAACGGTAACATCTGGGGAGCAAATCCTGTGGCTGTTTCTCAAACTACATTGGAAAGTAATGACGAGGAAAAAGCGTCAAACGAAGATGAAACGAAGTCAAATAAATCGAAAGTGTTGTATAGCAGAAATGAAGAAACAGGAAGATTTTGATCATCATCCCCCACCACCACCGATTCACTTTGTCTGAACTTTGCAATGTACACTGTTAGTTGCAACATTGCGTCTGTAAAATCATGATGGTGGACAAGAACTGTGTTGCCATGAAACTAGTCTTTTCGCCAACCATTTATTTGGTATTTTTATATGCAGTGCAACAAAGAAGCTTACTTCAGTATCACTTTCTACATTTATTGTTTCATTTTCATGAAGCAAAATGTTACTTGATTACCTGAGTTTTTTCTTTATTTTATCAATTTCATGGGCATTTTTTCTGTAATCTTCATTTTTTCTGACTGATTGAATTTGTTGACATTTTAAGTGCATCTTCTTTCACTGAAATACTTTCAATCTTTATTCAGTATTTTAATACGTTTTTAATAAATGTAAATATAAATAACTTCTTTTAGAAATCATGCATTCATTTTCAATTTAATGTGTTTGACTTATGTGTAAGAAATACATAAAGATGTGTCATGTTTTTCACTGTTGAATTTAATAAACTTTCTTGCTCCAAAATGTTAGCAGATAAATTTTCATGATTTTTCTTGGAATTCTAGATATAAGAAAAATTTACACCTGCCTCTTACAGCCTGCAATTTGTCAAAATATTTGAGAGATGTCTTCGTTCCGAGCATCATTTTCAAAACTAGAAAATATTGCTCCTTTACATGTGTTGTTATGGTATATACGATAAATTACTATGACAATCAATATAAACTTAATAATATTTTCATGAAATTATTTATACTAATGCATTGCAAAGTTCAGTATTTGGGTAAGCCTACTATACAAATTTCGATTTGTACGCTTTTTCTTAATACAGTACAGTGCTAGTCGCAAAATGAAAGTTCCATTATACCTTCTGAAGGGTCTGAAACCCCTCCAAATTACGGAAGAAAAGACAAAAGATTTTATAAAACTGAGCAGCTGTTCGTGAAGTTAAGTTCTTTCCGATAATTATATACTATATAATAATATTACGAGCTCCTATTGAAAATTTAAGACTTAATAGATTTTCAAGACAAGCAACAATTGAAAAAAATAGTTAGCCAGTTAGGACCAGTTAGCTAATTAAAATTAATATTTAAATATCTAAAGCTTTATTTGGAACTAAGTAGCAGTTAAAATATCGAACCGCAGCAAAAATTAGGAATTCTACACAATTAACTTTTCTAAGGAAAAAAAAAATCTTCAAAGAATTCAGAAAGGTTCTTCAAATTCATGTAGATATTCTGAAGTATTAGAAGTTTTGATTTAGGTATCTACTTTTTTTAAATATTCTTTTCACTTAAAGTCAGAATTATTGAGGAGTTGTATACAATTTTTTATTTTCAATATGCTAAACGTTTTTGGCGGAAGAGGAATATGACTTTAAAAACAAATTTAATATATGTTGCAATATCTTTTGAGATCCCCCTTCAAAAAATAGTTCAAATAAAAACTTACGAGCTTTTTAGCATATCGTCTCTTAACAAGCAACACCACCTATCTCAATTTTTTGAAATTTCAAAGAGGAAGGTTCAAATGAATTTTTCGCATCCAATAACGAATATTTCTAATTCTTTTCGCGTCTGGTTGGAACATGTGGTCTCACGTTTATAGTAGAATTGAAAAAAATCAGAAATATTCGTTATTGGTTGCAAAAAATTCATTTGAATCTTCCTCTTTGAAATTTCAAAAAATTGAGACATGTTAAGCGACGATATAAGCAATATAAATACATATTAGTACGTTATTGAAAGTCTGATTGATATTTATTAAATGAATAATATTTTATTAATCTAACAGTAAAAGTAATGAATGAATTATGAGAAATTTTATTCTACATTCCTCCTTCCCACCCCCTGAAAAATTTTCATTTAGTAAAATATTCCCACACAGTCCAAATAAAGAAGTTTCATAATTCTGAAATGGAACATCAGCTAATCTATAAACTGATTGAGGTTCAGAACAGTGATTCAAATTTAAACATTTGTCGCCAGATATTGCCTGTAAGTATACTTCAATTTCTTTACTTTACTTAAACTACAGGGTTGAGTTTTAATTAACCTGCAACTTTGAACTGAAATCACTTCTCAGAGCTTCACGAGGTGTCTCTACGAATTCGAGCTATGAGAGAGAACACAAAAGGTTATTGTTTAACTTAGTGGCGAATCCAGGGGGGTGGCTTTCGGGCTGCAGACCCTCCAGAGCTAGACAAGAATTCTTTATTTTATTTAAAATCACTACAGCTGTTTTTCTTAATCTCCCTTTAAAAAAGTGAAAACATTTCTTCCTGCTTTTTGACAGGCTCGAAAGTTTTCCCACTTTTGTAGTCATCCCACTCGTATTTGCAGCGTTGACACGGCCAAAAACATGTTTTTGCTAGTTATTTCATTGTGTTTTTTGTTAGATTATCGAAAGTATTGTACTGTTCTTTATGATTCTTATTGTCAGGCGAGTAAAGTCTGTAAAGTTAAAGTGTTTTGGTTTATATAAAACATAAGATTTGACATTCGTCACGACGATACAAAACTTTTTATACCTCATCCCCCCCAGATCCAAATCCTGGATTCGCCACTCGTTTAACTTCGATTTCACCTTTTTCATAAATGTCTTCCAAACCGTCATGGGGAGTTGGTATCCCCCAATACAGACAATGTTAAATTGGCCATTTTCTATGTACCTTTTCTCACAATCTATTATAGATACATTCTTGAATTTTTTCATACAGTTTAAGTAGACATTTATCTCTATACTAGCTGCATGGCCCGGCGTTGCACGGGCAAACTTGAATAATGGGATATTCCCGGGCGGAGAGAAGTGAGATCATGTGAGGCCTTGGGATCCATATTTTCATATGCCCGGCTCCGTTTTTTTTCAACAAATATTGTCACTTACTTTCCCCAACAAATGTAAATATTCTTTCAAATCTAGTCTTTTTATTACTAATTTTCATATGCCCGCCTCCGGCTTATTCTTTTCACGCATATTGTCGTTAACGTAAACGTTACGTTCCCCCCAAAACGTAAAAAATCCTTCGAATCCTATATTGTTTAATTAAAATTTTTAAATCCAACCTTTTAATTACCTTATAGTTAATAACCCAGCATTTCTCAAAATCCACATTTTTTCATATTCCCACCTCTGTTTTTTTCCCTACAAATATTGTCACTAAGCTTCCCCAACGAACGTAAATCTGTTTTGAATCCTCTCTTGTTGGATTAAAACTTTCAGTTCCAGCCTTTTTACTACCTTAAAGCAGTTTGGTTTGAATGAAAACGCGAGAATTCTTATGCTTATAAATTAAAACAGATTAGCATATTTGTTTTGCAAAAGAAAAAATAAAACGAATAATAATGAAAAAAATGAATAAAAATGAATAAATATTTTCCCCCAACAAACGTAAATGTTGCGAAACACCGTACGACAAAAAAAAGAAAGAAAAATGCAGGAAAACGATTTTTTTCTATTGTCAATAAATCCAAACACAGAATAACACAGAAGCTCGCTCAAAAAAAATACCAATTTCCGTTAAATGAATAAAAAAAATGCAACACCGGATGCGAAAAATAATAGTAGGGAAAAAAAAAAGAATCCGCCGTGAATGAATTCACCATTCTACCAATAGATGGCAGCACGTCAGTTCATTCATTTTGACGTTTTTAATTAATATCTTTTTAACTAATTGTAATTTCGGAATTTAAATGGCCGAAATGGATTCCTTGGATTATTCCCCATCTTTTGATACTTTCCGCGTGCTTCTCCGTTCAGCGGTTCATGAGAAGATAGACGGACATACATACATACATGCATACATACGTTTGTTTACCTTCGAATTTTAATAGGATAGATTGAAATTCTTAAATAAATATAGCTTGGTTGTTTTAAAAATTTTAACTGAATGTCACTATGAATTTTTCAAAAAATGCCATTTCTAACACGAGATCAGCACTATTAAGAAATATTTTTGAAATACCAGAAAAAACCGTATTAGTATATACATTTATATGTATAGAATTGGTGGTAAAAATTTCAAGAGCATATATAAAGTAGATTTGAGAAAGAGCAATAGCATTTTGAGATAATTCAAGTTAAAGGTAAAAATCTTGTGTTACATTAAACTGTTTACATTTTTTTAAAGTTTATTTTAACTTACTTCTAATATGAACAGGAGCAAAAGAGTTATATCGTTGGAAAGGTCTTGAAAGGGAAATTTCACATATATATACCAAAACAAACAAGAAACAAAAGTCAAAAATTCAAAAACAACCAAGACACGATGGGAAAAAATAGACAAAAATTATAATAAAGTGAAAAATATCATAGCGAGCCGCTCGTCAGGAAGGAAAGCTCGCTTATGATATTTATATGTGCTTTTTTCTGCTAACGACATACGAAACCCGTTAAAATATGTCGCCATCCCTTCAAAAAGCACAAGACAATTAAAAATGGAAAAATTCTGGAATAAAAGACAAATACATTGAAGATGATTTAAAAAAAATCGAAAGCAAAAAATCCGAATACAAAAGACCTAGAATAAAATAAAATTAAATAGTAGTATTCACAAAAAAATAAAATAAAAGCGAAAAAGGCTTACCACCGCCAGGAATAAGCAAACAGGTCTGTGAGAAGCACGAGGAAATGGACGCCAAACCAGTTATTGCTGTTGCCAAACAGAGGAAGAAAAGGAGAAAAAGGCTTTGCCAATAGCCCCTGATTCACTGCTGAGATATCGTCGCACAAAGTTTTTGGGAATAACATTATTTAAAAGTTGATCATACAACAGTTTTAATTGTCTCGATTTTGAATTTTCATTCGAACAAATAGATTTAATACGAGAAAATTGAGAGAGAATAGTGTTTCTATAAATCTTAATAGAAATATTAGATGACCAATAGGAAAGTCGGTTGACACAAAAATTAAAATCCATTCTTTTGACAAAAATATCGATACAGAAGTTATTATCAACATGTTTAATATCCAGATCTAAAAAATCCGCTTCAAACTGATTACTGTTTGTTTGTTTAAGAAGAAAGGCTGAAGGTTAAATATTTTGCCACGTATTATTAAATGTTCCATGATTAAAAACAATAAGATCATCTACGAATCTGAAAGCCTGAGGATGAAGAAGTAAATAATTCTTTTCAAAGTAATGAAATAAAAGGTTAGGTGTAATAGAAGAAAAAGAAGATCCTTGAGGAATGCCATGAGATTGGAGAAAAATACTTTCCCCATTGTAAATAAAATTATTAAATATGCAAAAATTACATAATTTATCCCAATACTCAAAAGAAATATTGAGAATATTTTTGTAATAAAAAAAGTATGAGCTAAGCACCTCTCGAAGACTGGCTAAAAGAATGTTTGTGAAAAGATCTTTGAAGTCAAAAGTCTCAATAGAAGAAATAGTGTCTTTATTATTGTGAATGAAATCAATAACCGGTTTATTATTGATAATAATCCAAGTAAAACCTTTTGAACAGATGACATTCAGTAATTTTTTAACAGATTAAAGAAAATGTAACCAGGTTGCTTCATGTATGAAGAAGTTCCACAAGTGATAAAACGATAAGAAATAGGATTTTTGTGAGATTTTGGATTAATAGTAATGTAAGGAAAGCATAACTTATATTTCTTAATTTTGAAGAATTTATAGAAAGCGAGAATTTTTTTGGATATTGTACTCATATTAAAGTTGGACTTTGTAGCTGAATTTTGAAGCTGAATTTTTGAATTTATATATTTTTGAAAGTATATCGGGTACTGACTCCCCTTATATATTCAACCGAAGAAGTTGTTGTTAAAAATTAATATTTAATGAGTGGTGAAAATGCAACACTATTCTTACCGAAATTGTCTTCAATATTAAAAACCGGCCTAAGCTTTCTAAAGCAAGGGTTTTCAATTTGTAAAATTTTGTACCACATAAAAAAGAATCAAAAGTATATGTATCATCATAAAAACATTTTCCGATTAAAAATCAGTGCATCCAAAATAGATTAATCCTTTTAGTGCCGAGCGATGATACATAGTCGTTCGCAACATTTGCGAAAAGTGCCAACGACGATATATCGTTGCGTATGCGATGGCACCTAACTATTCGCATCGCGAGAGAACTCAATCTCAAAATAAATTTATAAAATTTTATAAATGGTTTTATTAATATATTCGATTTATTAATAATATTAGATTAATATTATATATTAATATTAATAATCTATTAATATTATATATTAATGTTATTCTATTAATATTATTCTATTAATATTATATATTAATATTAATAATATTCGATTAATATTATAGGGCAATATTCAATTTTTCTGTTTTCCATAATGTTTTATATTTACGCTATTAGTATGATTTTCAACAAATATTGAAATGCAAAATTTATTCTCCCTTTATTTTGAATCTTGTAAACATCATTCTTATTTTGTTTCTTTTTGACCTTTTTCCCAAATCTTAGCAAATTCGTCAAATTGGTCTGGCGTTCTTCGTATAGGTACGGTACTTTCGGTCAGCACTAAAAGGGTTAAAAAGGGTATTTATCAAAAAAGGCGTCTATAATTAAAGTTCACCTATTTAGAAAGCACTAGAGCCGGTTCTATGACTCCAAATGAAACATTAGCTGGCTAGTATGTAGTAGTAAATCGAGATGCGCTCTGTGTAAAACGAAACAAAAAGAAATATTTTAAAATTTTCTCTATAGGTGGCGCTGCGCCATTGTCGAAGATGACTTTTGTAGATTTATTATTATTAATGAAGCAAAAATTTATTAGTTCATTTCAGGTTTTTTTTTAGTTTAACTAAACGCGCTGCCAAAATTCAGTTCTGAACGTAGAGTCTTTTTTCCGTTCAAAATACTGTTTTTATGTATGTTTTTTGACGTGAAAAGGTCTTTCCTCTCGTTACAGCGATAGTTGGTCGAACTTTCTTGTGTGACAAAATATTGTCAGATTTGAATCGCTAATAACTACGAGACTAATAATGCGAAAAGAATGGTTGACCCCACAACGGATGGATCATATCTGTAAGAGTTTGTCGCATAGTATTTGTTTTGCCTGTGACGTCATCGTACCGGTGTAGGCGCATGCGCGTGATTGTTATGAATTAGCTTTATGTAAGGTTATAAATAAGTGTAGCGTGGAAACGCGTTTATCTATGAAGTTGATCCTGGTGTCATTTTAAAGAGCTTGAGGAGTATCACTAGTACCTAAAGTGAGACAATAAAAATATTTATTAGAATATAAGTAAAAATCGCTATTAAAGTGAAAATTTCAAATTCCGCCTGTTTTTTTGATTGTAACATGCAGAGTTTTCTTTCGAATTGTTCGAGACTTACAGAATACTTGACAATACGTAAAAGAAACATTGCATTAAAATTTGAATATTACTGGAAATATGAGCATTTGTAGTAAATAATGTTTTACTGCGCACACGCGAAATGTAGTTCTATATACTGTCAACAGATGGCGCCATCAAAAATTACTCTAAATAACACACAAGAAAGGCGCAGTTCGGGTCCGCGCCGTAGATGTTTCGTGAAAACGTAGGGATAAAATCATAAAACACGTGTTTCGTATTAATATGTAATTTAATTTTCAATGTCTTTAATATAATATTTACACAAGTACAGTGGTTACAGAATAGATAAATCACAAGTTTATCGCATGTAGCAAGGGTCTGTGGTAGCTTGTGATTTATCTATTCTGTAACCATTATACTACTCTGTGTAAATATTGTATTTATTTATTTACTTACAACTCGCTCCGGCCCAGCCTACAAAAGAGGGTGTAAGGCCTCACACAGGCCGGAGGGAAAACATAAAACAAAAGAAATGAACTACATTAAAAAAGAGTTTACAAAGAACCCCAAAGAGTGAGCAGAACAATTTAAAAATCATCGCTTACAACAGTGAACTGAAAAAAAAGATAAAGAGCAAAAATGCAAAGCACAAAAAGATAAAGAGCAAAAACACAAAATGCAAAGGAGCAAAACACAAAAAGCTTAACATTAAAACACAAGACATAAAAAGATTAAGAGCAAAAATACAAAACGCAAAAAACCTAGAGGGCAAACACACAAAAATCTTTTGATAATTAAATTACATATTAATACGAAACACTTGTTTTATGATTTTATCCCGACGTTTTCACGAAAAATCTACGGCGAGGACCCGAACTGCGCCTTTCTTATGCTTTTTTTTGGTTTTCTCACAGCTCATTTATATTGCTACGTTCTAGTTAAGTTTTGTTTCGTTTGGAGCCACAGAACCGGTTCTAGAGCCTTCTGAATAGGCGAACTTCAATTATGGACAACATTATTATATTCTAAAATGAAATGTGTATATAACAATGAATATAAATTTGCTCTATATTGTATTAACTAGTGGGCAATAATTCGTTAATTGTAAATATTAAGATTTATTATTGATAAGGATTAATACGACGACTGAGTCTGTTTCATTGGAATCAATTTCAACACGATTAGTTTTATGTCCATGAATTTCAAGCGTAAGTGAAGTTTCAACGTGTCTTATCTTTATTTTAAATTTATAAAATGGTTAAAAATCCAGTTTCGCAAGGATATATTATGATGCACTGAAAGATATTAAGAATTTTATTGCTTTGTTGGAAATATACTTATATTCATATCTCCTTTTCAACCAAAAATGATATAAGTTATATTTTTTGAACACATTCATGAGATTCTGTCAAATGAACTATCTAAAAGCTGATATTCTTGAGCTGAGACATTAACTAGTAGAGTGTCCAAAATCGAAAACGGATCTCTTAACCAGTTTTCCTTTTCTAAATTTTCAGGAATGTAGGAATTAAATTTTTTAACAAGTCCTTAGCAGTGTTTTCCTATATATTCAAATAGCTTCTCAAACAGAAATCATGAAGCACAGGGTGTTCAAAAGTCTGGAGTGACTTTGAAAAGCAATTAATTAGAAAGATGCAGTTTTCACAGAAAGGATGTAAATGTAGCCAGATATTTCTTATCATAAAACCATGATTTATTCGCTGCAAAGTGTGAAACACTAGATGGCTCTGCAGTTGGTGGAGCAATCTGTTATATAGATAAGAAATTGGTTGGAGTAATGCTTAGTGTGTCCTCCTTCATGGTGGCAGGTCCTGATTATATGACAGAACATCAGCAATAGGAATGTTTTTTATTGTTGTGAAAAGTATGATTCCTCATGTGACAGCTAAGCTCCTGAATTGAGGGCGACACCTTCCGCATTTGTAAGCTATTATTCCGACCATTGTCTTCCCCCAGAAACAAAACGGTTATTTTCATTTTCTATTCGTATTGTGTAAACGCATCTTTTTATCTTCATTCGTTTTCCAATAATTGGTTTTCAGAGTTGCTCTGGATTTCTACTTCACCATGCACATGGTTGCTATAATCAAAGTTCGCCTATCGAGAAGATTTAGAGCCAGTTCTATGGCTTCAAACGAAGCAAAATTTCACTAGTTCGTAGTACAAGTGATGCGTTCTGTGAAAGTCGAAAAAAAAAAAGTTAAGTCTTCAGTAGATGGCACTGCACTAATATTCGAGGTGATTTTTGCAGATTTTTTTAATTACTGAGGCAAAATTGAATAGTACATTTGAGTTTTTCTAGTTTAGCTGAAAACATTACCGAAATTCAGAACTGAACGTAAAGTCTTTTTTCTTTCAAAAGTTTTTTTCAAGCAAGGCAGTGCACCACCTGACACTACTTTTTCTTGCCTCGTCACTTGTAATATATTCTAGTGAAATTTTGTTTCGTTTGGAGCCTTAGAACCGGCTCTATTCCTTCTGAATAGGAGAACTTTTTAAAAAACTGGGCATACAGAGCAATCATTAATTGTCTTAGATCAATAAAATTGTTTCACCATTTAAAATAAAGCATTTTGAACTTTAGACACTATTCTACAGCAATTAATGTCTAAATAGATTATAAATTATTATTCGAGAAGGATTATTGTGAGCATTACAGCTTAGAAACGTGATGTAAACAATTTGAATACATGTCAAAATGCCGTTATTCTGCCGTGAATCAAGGTAACGTTCGCTATCTATTTCCCTTGATATAACCTCAGGCGAAACGTCCTTTTTATCTGCTTCGCAATGACTTTGAATGCAAACTTCTTATAACTGCGTTTCAGCAGTAATACTCTATATATTTTATTATGACATTCATGAAATATTCATGACTTTCTTTTCGTATTCTTTTTATATAAAACGATCATGTTGTTCTTGAGTATTTTAGAGGTAATCTTCTCCGGAAAGTCTACTCGATATTTCGTGTAGTGTACGTGGTCAAAATTTATGTAACGAAAATTCCAAGGGTATCAGATGATGTTTATTTTTGAGTAAGACAAAAACAAATGTATATCTCTCATTTTTTTAATCAGATAACTTTTATTAAACAACCAGCCACCTTTTACGACCAGCTTGTTTACCAGGAATATTGTTAGTATTGCAAATAAATTTAAATTTATATTGCTTGTACTTTTCAAAATTTATTTCAGCAAAATTTTTAAAAATCAGACTGTGATAGGCTTTTAACCTGTACTATTTTAGGGGGCCATGATTTAGTTAGCATATTAGAGGAATTTTGTTTACAGACACAACAAAAAAGTCAATTAACTACAGTAAGGAAGTTATAAGTATTAGAACATATTTCTTTTACATGATAAAATCAAGTTTTAGTTGAAAGTAAAAAATGATTAAAATAATTATATTTTTTTACAATAAATTATGATTTCCGAAATTAAAATCGTGCCAAACCTTTTTCTACTCAAAATTATCAGTAGCAAATTTTAAGTAATAACATAGTACAATAGTTTCATATTGATTTATAATTTTTTCAGCTTCGCTTAAAATGATCTTATTTTTATAACTGTATTTTTTATATTCAAAGAGAAATTTCATTTTTATATCCACATTTAAGCATCTATATATTTTTTGATATAAAACTTATTTTTTGGAAATCCATTTCTTTACGAGCTTTTTCTAAAACTTGTTTCATGCTTGTAAAAATAAAATTTGATAATCGATTTTTTGCTCGATTCTTGTTGTGTTAGAGTTTTAAAATTTTATAACTTGATTAACAGATTAATTTAATTGAATTTTGATTCCATACAATTGTCGGCAACTGGTATGGAATTTGAGAAAATATTTATTTCAAGATTCCATCGTTAATTATAAATTAAAGACTAAAAATGTAAAAAAATATTTACAATAAGAAAATTCTACTTTTTATTACACAAATAACAGTATGTTTTGAAAAGTTGTTTTTAGTAAATTTATTTTAATATTTATTACCTTCAATAACTATAGAATTTTTTTCAAAAAATGGTATTTGCATTGTTAAAAACTATTAATTCTTTAAACTGCATTCCTTTAAATTAATTAAATAAATAAAATATTTTAGAAAAAGATGCATTCAACATATTTTTGGGGAAATATGAAATCCAACGGATTGAAGACTTTTTTTCTCTTCTTAGTAGGCATCAACCTAAACAAAATATATCCAAGACATCTACATACATCAAGCTGGGTAATGTGTGTTTAAACAGAAGAAGCAATTTATTTTAAAAGTTTTTATGAATTCATCAGTAACATTAAATTAATATAACATAATGTTACCTTATAATATTAAAAGTACTGCATGTAGAGGGCAATGATGAAATAATAAGTAAATATCAATGGAAGTCATTTTTAATGAACTTAGGTATGAAAGATAATTAAAAAATACCATTTGCGTGTTAAAGATAAGATTGCGACAGCGAAATAGCTATTTGTTACCTCAACTTATCTTTAGTTAGTATAATTAAAGATACTGTTTATTTAGCTAACTTTTACGATGAACTGTTAAATGTTGTATATAAGGGCATCAGTAGCTTGCTGGGTTCAGTTTTGGAATCTGGAGATTCCGAGTTCCAGACTCGATTCAAGAAAGGATCTGCCTTGTAGGTGGCGTGGATAAATGTTGTATCGGCCATTTTGGACCAAACGGTCTTACAGAGGTATGATGCAGAAATTTAATGGAATGAGATGCTATCCCAAAAATTGTCCACTTCTTCTGACCACTATTAAAAATTATGAAAGTAGGTCATTGATAGCCCTAATGCAGCGGGGTGTTACTCTAAAAAGTCGTGGCTGTTATCATTCAATACAACTATAGCTGCAAAAATATGAAATCATTTTCTAACTCTGTAAGCATTCAAAAACAATAATTGAAAAAAGGAAATTTACGCATTGCACGCGTCTAAAATACTTTCAACGTTTCGTTACAAGCTGCTGCGTCATTATTTGTCATCAAAAGGATTGTTTAGGTTTAACAAACGATAGATAGTAGTTGCTCATGCTAGAAAAATGAAATGTAAGCGATTTTTCAGAGGATAGTAAGGAAAATGAAGGAAAGTTTATAACATAAACAATATTTAATATATCTCGACAAAGAATGATACGCAAGAGATAAACGTTTACAGAGTAATAGCAATATTTTGTATATTTTAAGTTACAAAACATTTTTTAACCAGAAGAAAAAACTTTAAAACTTTTCGATAACAAATTAATCACTTCATCATATATCAAGAATATTCTGGAATTTTTTGTCTCATGAACCTTAATGAAATATTTGAACTAGATCATTCTGAATTTAGATATTTATAATTGAGATCTATTTTGTGACAAACAGGGATTTATCACTTCAAAACTTTCTTTGATTTTCAACTTATTGTTTAGATTATATATAATCCAATATCTCGAAGCTGCACAGTGTATTATGAGAATTAACCTCGTAAGTTTGCATCGCGTTCAGATGACGAGGACGACATCAAAACCGGCAACGCCTCTATATACTTCTACACTACACAATTCGGAAGACATCTGAACCACAACAAAGTTGGGGATTTCTAGCATGCAAGTAAAGGAAAAAGTTTTAGTTAAATTTTTTTCTATGAAATGGAATGTAACTGAAGCCTATAAAAAGAATTATATAATATATAAAATACAGAATATGCTAAATATTTTGTGTTGTTCTGGAATTAAATAAATACTTAATTAAAAAATAAATACATTTAAATCCCTATTTTTATCGAAATATTTCACTATTAAGATTCTCAATGTATACGTTTTAAATGCCCTGATAAAATAACTATTAAAAAATGACGGATTTTAATATCAAATGAAATGAGGTAAATTTGATAAAAAGTAATCAGGAAAAAATCTAAAACAGAAAATCGAGACTATATTCTATACAACAAAGCTTCTGGATTCTGTTTTAGGTATGCTCCTTGCTCATCTTCATTGCAATGATCAACATTTGAAGGCTCCGTCAAAGAAGTGTTGTAATCTTTATGTCTGTGGATTAAAAAAAATGAAATTATCCTAATAAATATCTATCTTTTTTTCTTATGACTCTAATATAGAGTGAAAGATATAAAAAGTTCGCCGTTAAAATGTTCAATTAACGTTAAAATTAGATTTAAAATAAACTCACTAATAAATGTTTCTAAGAACACACTTTTATTAGCATACTAGAAGTTAGATTCATTTTTATTTTAATTCTTTTCTACTTTCTCGGTTTTATTGTATAATTCATTATTACAAATATTATGGAATTCTAAACTCAATTTTTTTAATACTCTGCTGCCAGGTGGCGCCACTTGTATGGAATCGAAATGTGATTAAATTAATCAATTAACTGACAATTAAGATATGAAAATATTAAAATCGTGTATTGTCATCCAGAATATGTGAATGTACGAAATTTCAAAAATCTAGCACATAATGGAAGTGAGTGAAAAATCGTCACATTTGGCAAAGCGCAATCTCTGCCAATCCGTCGCTCGACTGGCCCCAGATTTTAATGCAGGGCAAAGCAGAAATGCATCGGAGCCCACATTTCTGTGGGCGCTGTTAGATATGGATTTCCCTGCCGCCGACTCGACGTCAGCCTATGTGCTACCTCATATGCCTACCGAAAGTGTAGGCACATGAGTATCAGCACTAGATATCTGAACAGAGGAAAAGCGTTGCCTAGTCAGACAAAACCCGGCTTCTCTTGCATCGTATCGATGGCAGAGTCAGAATTCGTAGGTCGACCGGGGAACAGCTAATGGACCAATGCACGATAGATACAGCGCAGGCTTCGGAGGCTCAGTTATGCTGTGGGAGACTTTTACATGGTCAGCCCTAAGGCTTTTGGTTGCCGTAAATAGCAAGTGTCATGAAAGCACAGACTACATATTTCAACATTATTGCGGACCTAGTTGAATCTATTGATAGCATCTATTTTCCCGAACACAGAGGGACCATTCCAGCAAGACGACGCCCCCTGCCACACGGTAGGACTGTGTCCATACAGTTTCAGGAACACGACTCAGAGTTAACGTTACTCCCTGGCCAGCAAATTTGCCGGATCTTAATCTGATAGAGCAGTTGTGGGAAATCATAGAGAGGTTCCTCCAACCTCACGATCCACTCTTAAATGCCCCAAACCCATGGAGTCCATGTAGTCCAGTCAGCGGAGGCCAAAAATCGACGAATAGAAAAAAAATGGTAAAGTTTTGAAATTTGGCACAGTTGTTAAGGGGAATGTTCTAAACGACATACTAAAAGTCCCCGACGGTCGGGGGTGCGCGCGGGGTGCAGGGGGGGGGTTTAAAGGGAGCGTTTTCAGTTCTTAAATATCTCGAAAATCATGGACTCTAACAAAAAACACTCAATTACAATATTAAACTGCATGAAATTTCTTACAAAAAAAAGTCCTCTTTTTTGCAGCATCAATATGTTAGAAGATACATGGGGATTCAAAAGTGAATATTTAAAAAAAATCCTTATTGTAATGGAAAAATCAATTAAAAGTTCTGAATCTACAACCCCCAGAAAAACCTCATGCCTATATAATAATTATACAAGAGTATAGTATTGTATAAGGGTAGTATTGTATGTGTAGGAGCTGGGGGTGTGACAACCCATTTGATGAACAGTCGTGTTCTCTTCCTCCCCTCACATCCGTTCCCCTTTGCAAGTCTCCTTCGACTCGAAGTCCAGTAAACGAATTGTAAATTTTAAAAAAAGTGTAGTTTTGAAATTTAGCACAGTTGTTGGTAAGACTGCCCTCAACGATATGCTAAAAGTCCCCGCCGGTGTGTGTGTGTGCGGGGGCTGAAAGGTGGGATTTTTCAGTGCTTCTTAAATGTCTCGAAAACTATGGATTTTAGCGAAAAACTCTTAATTACTAAATTAAGTTACATTAAATTTACTACAAAAATGGAACAACATATTTTTCGTAGGATGAATACTTTAGAATATATAGCGGTATGAAAAAGTACATAATTACAATAAGTGATTCAAAATGTTAATTTTATTTTTAAGAAAGAAATTTTTTATTTTAAAATGGCTGCTATCTATTACTGCATGTAACATATTATATATATAACATAATATATATATATATATATATATATATATATAAAAATATACATAACTCATTTTTACTCTTGTTCGTAATCGAATTTGATAATATTTTTCAACTATTTGATCAAATTCGAACTTCTCCCTTCTTCTAGAGGGGCACCATTAGTACAGGTACCATGGCGGATGCTACAAACAGAAACACATTGCTAAACGAGTGTTGCAACGCCGCGCTCCTTTGGTTGAGGAGAGACCAGCTTTGATCTTGGTTGATGATTTGAGAAATGCTGCATATCTATAGTTATTCAAATTAAGTCCATTAGCACGGCTTTGTATATGGCTAGAAATATCTTCTCACCGGCTTGTGAGATAGCATCAGGTATTGATGAGGGGTTATAAAAAGATGTCAGCAATGTTCTTCATCTGGCTCATTTGATTTTTGAACAATGTGACCGTAGTGCTTTGCTTTTCCTATAAATAGCAGATGTTATGTCGCAACCACTGAATGCACGGTGAAGGAGGATGGTTTAGGAAAAAGAAAGTTCTTTTTGGAGATTTCTTGTTCAAAATAATTTAGCTTCGACTTTTCTCTTGCCAAACTTCATAAAATAAATATTACTTTCTGGTGATGCCAAAGCAATCAGTAACACGACTAGGTCTTCGTCTTGCCCTGTTATAGCAACAATGGGGTGATAAATTGCTTTCTCTAACCCACATCTCACAATATAAGTATCAGCATCTCCTGTAGCGACTCTCGTTTCAATTCCTTCAGAAGCAATTTTCTGTGTTAGTAAGAGAATCAGCCTGGTCTTATTCCTTTCATTGGCAGGAACTTGTTTCTGTTGAACTGTGACAGATTGGTTGCGAGCTTTTAAGTTAAACTCAGCATACATATGTATATTTAGATTATACTATCCAAATACACTGATTTGCTGCGTTAATAGAAACAAAAGACTGAGTAGAAGGAATCTTGTGGAGGGGAACGGACCTGAGGGGAGGCAGGGAGCACGATTGTTCGTTAAATAGGTTTGTCGCCCCCATCCCTGACACCACCACCACTACTCTCGACATATACAATACTAAATTTTTATAATTATTATATAGGCATGAGGTTTTTCTGAGGATTGTTTCTTCAGCACTTTTTATTGATTTTATCATTACATTAAGGAATTTTAGAAATATTCACTTTTAAATCCCCTTCTGTCTTCTAAACTATTGATACTACAAAAAAATTAATTTAGGACTATTTTTGTAGGAAATTTAATGTATCTTAATTTTGTAATTGTTTTTCGCTAAAACCCATAGTTTTCGAGAAATTTCAGAAAAACTGAGAAATCCCACCTTTTAACCCACCGCACCGGCGGAGACTTTTAGTATGTTGTTTAGGACACTACCCCCAACAACTGTGGTAAATTTCAAAACTACACCATTTTCTTTTTCTATTTTTCAAAAGTTGACTGGACTAATTGGTCAGACGTATTGATGTTATTTTGAGAGCTAAAGGTGAGACAAGAACATTTTGATAGGTGGTTAAAATGTTTTGGTTCTTCAGTGTATGCTCACAAAGTTTATTAAAGTCAAATGTTATAATAATTTAGATGGATTCCTTCAAAAGCGAATAAAGTAAAACCTAAAAAATGTTTATATTAACATATTTTAAAACCATTAAAAATTGGAAATAAAAAGAATTTTTGTTTTCTCACTTTAATATAATTTTGAATGATAAAATTCAAAGAAGATAAGAAATATTTTTAAATAAGTAAAATACCAACCTTTTACAAGATATTACAGGTATAAAAGATGCATTTGAGTTCAAGTAATTAGATTGTATCATTTCCTCTTAGACACTTTCGTGAAACATAAACAAGCCGCTTAATTGGTTTAAAAAAAAGACGAATGAAGTCACGTGCGATGCGTTCTTAGTAATGCTTGAAAGTTGCATTTTTTATCATAGTTTTTTCCTCTTTCATGTGAGTTTCAAGACCGGTTTTGTGGGGTCAACACTTTGAAATCTTCATCATTTAGGTTTTGAATGTCATATCTTTTCTATCATATTAATTAGATGTTTGTTTTTCATTATATTTTTAAAGAATCACATTCCAAGCTTTTCTTATTTTAGTTCTGCGAAGGATAGCATTTCCTTAATAACCGATGTAAAGTATGTATTCCTTAATAACCAGTGTTAAGTATGGTTATTACCGCCGATTGTTTGAAAATATACTAAATTAATTAATGTACATTGAAGCGTTTCTCTGAAAAATATAAATTTTTAATTTTTAAAGCTCTAGCTCTTCAATAGAAAACTTTTAAAATTTAAATCTTATTCCTAATATTTGGAATGTTTTTAATGCAAGACATGGAGATATCAAAATAACTTTGCATTTTTATGAGCCATTGAAATTTTTTCTTAAGTATAGGAAAACATTTCTGACACATGTTTCCATTTAAGGAAGACTTTTTCTCAATTTCTGTCAGTGTTTAACTGGCGCCTTAAAGCATTAGAATTTTTAGCATTTAAATTTCAGTGCTAAAATTTTTTTGTAGCAATGAAATTTGAATCATGTCATTTTATTTTTTAACAATATATTATATGCGGCGCACGTTATGGGCAGATTTAGCTTTTGATTTACAGTCTCTCATTGTAATCCTTAATAATATCCATAATCCATCCATATACCCAAGATTTGAGAAACCGAAAAATTCTTGACAACATAATGAAAAATGACTAAATTTGTAAGCCATTCATAAAAAAGCAATACTTTAAAAAAATTCTTAATTGTGACCTTGAAATACTGACATACAGTTGAGTCCCTCTTATCCAGACCCCGCTCGCCCGGACATCCGGTTAATCGGGACACGTTTTGTATTTTTAATCCTACATCAGTTCGTTGATTAAAAACTTAGTCTATGTTTACTTAGTCCGGTCCCATCTAATCCGGAGTAGTGGGACTCTACTATAATTGCTTCGCTGCTATGGAGATCAAATTAATTCTTACAGGGTGCAAATAGTGAGAATATTTGCAAAACTACAGACATTTTAGTATTCTAAAAATATTTTTAAATGGTTTAAGACTTTAAAATGCTCATAGAAACAAAAAATATCATAGTTAAGAAATTTTAATTTAATTTTTTTCACAGACTTGTACAATTTATCTATTTGGCCGCGCCGGCTCAGCCTATCCAGAGGGTATAATGGAAATGGGACGAAAGGGAATTTATGTTTATAAAAATGGTTGTAAATACAGATACAAATATGCTAAAAAGCAATGCAATAAAATACAAAAATTAAAAAAAAACCCAATCTGAAAGACAAAACAAATGCCTAAATCAATTCTTACTATATAAATGCACAAATAAAATATTTAGTATAAACATACTACACTTAAACATACATTTCAGCATACAGGATCACTCAGATTGTAACATCAAAAATTTCAAACTTTAAAAAATATATCAAATTTTCCAAAAATATTAAAAAAGAAACAAAGATGTGTTTTTCCTTAAGAGCTCTTTTGATTAGAAAACACATTGCAGATATACCCAGGGAACCTAAAAATTTCTTTCCTCTTCGGCAAACAGTTATTATTATATTTAAAAGTTTAAAATATGCGATTCTATTTCTATTGAGATCTCTATTCAAATGAAAGTTTCCAGTATAAGTGCAGTTAAAAACCAAATGGTCCGCATCACCATGTAAGCCTCAGTTAGCATTTCGTGTGTTATCTAATTTGAACGGAATAAGTAAGAAACAAAAGGATCATGGCATGTTGAAAAATAAATTACTTACTTATGAGTAATAATTAAACCAGGGTCAACAGACCAAATGAAACTCTTTACTCGTGTTCATATTTCTGAATTCGTCGAATAAGTTTGGCAGTTACTTTTTATAAAGTATTTAATTTCATATTTTAAGACAGGGTAGGGCCCAGGGACATTATTTTTTTCAAAACAAAATGCAGCTTTATATTTGCGGAGTCATCCAGTTAGTTCATTGTCTGTGTAATCGGAAAGATTTGTATTGTTAGAGCTGTCATATGAGGTCAAATAATGAATCATTTTTTATTCGAGGTGATTCTTTTAAGCCTAGCTGTTCCTACAGGCTAAGTAACTAATTGCATAATAAACTAGAGCCATTTAAAATAAATAAGACATTTCTTTAGAAATGATTCATAAAATTAGTGCCATCTTTCCAAATTTAAGTGCATCTTCATTCCATGATATTCTTTACTTACGTCATAAGATTGATATATTCATTTATTTATTTATTTAAAATACTTATTTTAAATATTTTTTGAAATTCTCACACTCATATTTGCATAACTTTCGTTGAAAAATAAAATGAAGATCATGCATTAATAATGCTCCTATTACAAACTAAAAAAAATATTCTATACAGAATATAAGTTTTTCACCTTCAAGCTGTGTCGAACATCCCAGCTTGTTCTTGATACCAACTTAAAATCATCACCATCAATCAACACCATCTGTCCACAATGCCATAAAGGTTAAGGCTAAAGTTGAGACTTTCACCATCAACTAAGCTACAGAATATACAGGCCAAAATGCAATAGATATATTTTTACAGGCAGTCATGGCCATGCTGACTATAAAGTTCGCCACACCCATGGCTCGTGGTGAATCAAGGGGAATCCAAGACCTCCGTATGACAGCCCCAGGGATTTTCACTAGTATGACGTTTATAAACTTAATAAACTTTGAAACTAGAATTCATATACCTTTTAGTTTTAAGATAGTGTACGAAAGAACGTGGTTATAGTGAGTTATAATAAACCATGAGCATCGATGAATTTATTGTCAATATGTACAAAATACACAGGGATCTCCAGTGAAATGGTATGTCGTTCATTTTTTGAAAGATTTACAAGATCAGTTTGACAATCAAATGAGATCTTGAACATCAGGCAAAATATATATCCAATAAATAATTTCTGCATTTTTCAACGTTTAATATAGTGTAGTATATGAAACGTGTAGTAACGTGTGTAGTATATGAATTTGAGAAAAAGAACACTCAGTATCAGGATCGGTCTTACTAGATGCGGGGCCTAAATGGACAAATTTCGGATAACACCTATATATTTAAGTTTTAATAAATAATATAATAATAAATAAATAAACAATATGAGATTTTAATAAATAAAATAATATTTATTGTTCAAATTTTAATAAGTTTAAAATAATCACTTTAATGACTTGACTTACTTAAAACTTAAATTTTTTAAAAAAATTCAAGAAATGCAAATTTTTTAATTGTTTTTATGAATGGATGCATTATACAGCAATTAAGTTCTCTAGGGAATTAAGAGCCTTATAAAGTTATTTCTTCTTGATAAATGAGGAACACAAAGTACGAACCTATTTAACTAACGAAAACAATCCAGAAACCGAGAAAAAAATTACATTATTTGGCTTCTGAAACAGTCAGCCAGCTACAAGAAAAAATTGGACAACATTGGTTTGTAATGACTTTAAAACATGAAAAATTTCCTGAGGACAATGCTTTGAAATCAAAATGATACTCGAGTTTAATTTGAATAAGTTTGAGTACATTCTTTGTTGCACTCTTGCGGGGGCCCTATTTGGAACAATTGGTCCAATCGGCTCAAGGCCAGCCCTTCTCAGTATAGCATGTATTTTGAGATACCCTGTTTGCATCTTTTTTGCATGAAAAAGGGTTTTAAAAACAGCTATAAACTTGAAAAAGGGAGATGGTGGAGAATTCTTAAAAAATCAACAATTACATGTCTGATAATTTATATAAAATAAAGAAGAAATAACAATACAGCCTCTCGATTTTCTACAAAAATATTTTACTACAAAAAATTTACACCATTAAAAAAATACTATTTCAATATAAGAATTAGCTACGCAAAATATCAAGAATTGATAATTTGTTTAAAAAAAAATCGTTATCTGGTTTTCTCAGAAAGTCATGAAGCTAATATTTACAATAAAAGATTTAATACTTTTTACTTAAAAAATCTGTATACAGTTCGAAACGATTTCAAATAATCGATTTTACGATTTGGCTTCTCTAGGGCTATAGAGAAGAGGTACGCAGACTAAGTATAATTTCAGTGAGGGTCAAACGGAACGGATCTGTATTGGTCTTGCTGAATTTTGTTATTCTTTTGAATATGGAGATATCAAAAATGATTCGCTTTCTGATATTTATATCAGAAAGTATTCATTTGATAATTGCATTCGGGATCACGATGGTCTGGTGGGAAAGTCTCGACGGCGGGGCCAAAGAGTCACAGGTTTGAAACCTGATTTCACTAAGATCTGCCTTATTTCGCCTGATTCAGTTTAATTACGCTTGGTTAAACGTCCTCTCACTTGTCGCTTGGAGAGAGGAATATCGGCTAAGGTGTCATTCACGTCACTTTATATAGTTCAGAATAACGAATTCCGCCTCCGAATAGATCTTTTGTAGTTTTAAAACGGATGCTAAGGCAAGAATTCAATTCAACTCATTCATAAAAGCTGTATGAAATGTTCCCTTTATTTGTAATATTGAATGCATCGTTTATTTTCATGATTTTATGTCCAAAAAATAAAATTTTATTCATGCATTAATTTTATTGATAATGAATTCAGTAATAGACTGCCTTATTGAATGACTGTCATAAAAGACATTAGGTTCAAAACAACTACCACGAGCGTAATCTATCCAAGTCTCGTTAATTCTTTTAAAAAGACAGTTTTTCTTTTTATCGTTATTGCGTAGTGAAAAAAGGTAATAACCGTGAACAGCAATTGACACGAGCAATTGTATAGAGATCGAAGGGAATATAATTAGAAGAAATTACTTTTGACTTTTTGTGTGAAGGAAAAGTTCAGGATTTCTTCAATGCCAAGATAACATTTTGCATTAATAAATCAAATATGAATTTGTAAGAATGTTAATTTTCGCATGACCCTGAACTGATTTTGATCATATCTTTTGTTGCAATTCTCTTAAGTTTAATTATTTAATTGGAAAAAAAATCTATTTCTCTGAATAGAATCGCTGCTACTGTCTGAGAACTAGATTTTAGTTATAATTGGCTTGTTTTTAACTGATGCTGACATGCAAAAGATTTGAAATTAGCTTTCTCTATAAAAAGAAATCTATATTTGGCTTTAAGATCTTTTATTAATTTATTCGGATTATAAATGCATCTTTGTCCTAGGAAAACTTATACAATGAAACCTCTCTGAGCGGCCACCCCTCCGTTCCGAGAAAAATTGGCCGCTCAGAGGGGGTGGCCGCTCTGAAGGGTTTCTTTACAATTACAAGATAATTACTATAATACATAATATAAACAAGTCTGACACATATTTCTTATTTAAAATGAAGTTTGAGACTTATCTAAAGAGAAAATAGTACTTCATTTAATAATTTTTTACATTTTTTGTGAAAAGGATACAATTTGTGTCTGTTTTAAGTTTTTACCCTTCTCGGAAAATTCTCTATAATACTCTCTTTCCCTATTACACTTCTCCATTTTTTCAAGTTCGTTTTTCAGTTTAAAAAGTAAATCTCTAGCCGATGCGTTTGTTAAATGGGATGGGCGAACCCACCCGGCGGCCGTTCAGAGGGGTTGGGTGGCCGTTGCTAGGGGTTATTTTAACATTAGGTCTATGGGCCGAAAAATCCGTGCCACGAAAAATTGGCCGTTAAGAGGGGTGGCCGCTATGTAGGGGTGGCCGTTCGAAGAGGTTTCACTGTATATGATTTTTCGCGTTATAAATCTACTTTCTACATAATTCTTACGTGGATATAAGTAAGAGGAATATTTATATATGTTTAATTTTTGCCCCATAATTTATTGTCAATATATTCTACATATATTTACATAACTATGTTGGTTACATTAAAAAATAGCATATTGTTGGTCTGGAAGCACATTATGGGGAAGCACTGAGATAAGATAAAAATTATTAATATCTCTGAGAAGACATCCGAAGAATAACAAAATATTTCCTTAAAACGCCATTGCATTGCAAGATCTACGTAATTACAAATTCAGAAAAACATTGAAGTAACCAGTATCAACCAGTTTTATTTCATTTGAATAATTCTGACTGCACATTATTTTATTTGAAATAAGGTTTAGTTGTGATTTCAAGTCGCTATGCGAAAAAATTAGTAAACTTGTAAGATCTTAAGATAATAATCGGTATCTGTGACGCATTGAGATGTATACATCACAAGGGAAAACAGAACATAAAGACAATGAATTTTGCTATTTTGTTAGCCTGCACTAAGCACGAACTCCTATGAAATGACATTGTTTATAATAAATTTATGCGGCAAATGAATGTTTATTTTTGATAGAATTTCAACCAATGTTCTTTCAACCTCGCCTTTTTTAAATCATTTCCTTATTTTTTTCTTTCTCTTTTTTATATTTCTCGAATTCACAATAACACTCAGATTAAATATTGTGGTGAAAAATCAAAATATCCGAGTGACAACTCACACGCACACGCACGCGCACACACACGCACGCACGCTCACGCACACACACACACACACACACACACACACACACACACACACACACAAACGAGGTGATTTTAAGATCCTGGAAGAAACTTTAAGGGCAGATTAGGCATAAAGAAGTAAGTCAATTTTACAATAAAACAGGGGGTACGAAACTCAAAAAATATGGCTACATGAGGTTCTTTACCATTAAATTTAATAAAAAAGCGGATACTTCACTTAGGGTTTACAACACGGTCTAAATTCATGGGTCTTTGAGGGAATGGCACAGCTCACTATAATAAACATTTTTTATATAGTAATGTATGGGCGGAAGAGACGCGTTGAAGTACAGACACAAAAAAATAAGACACGAAAGGAATGACAACTTTGCTTCATTAAAACATCGTCGCAAAATGCTTCTTTACAGCAATTATATCCTTTTTTTATGTCTCATTTTTTTTGCTTTGCCCCTCAATGCATGACTTCCGTCGTATATTACTATATAAAAAAAATAAAATATTTGTTGTAGTGAGCCCTATCACCCCCAAAGCTTGTCCCATGGATTTAGATTCAATAGTTTTATTTTTTGTTGAATACAAACCCTATGTTGTTAACTTTATGTGATGCATCTATTTCTTTGACTTAATTTCCTGGAAAGAGCTCTTTGTAGCTGCCTCCCTTTGCGTTTGGTACCCCATATTCTATTCTAAAAATGACGACTTCTTTCTGCATGCCTGACTTATTCTTAAAGTTTGTCCTATTGGTTTAGAATTGCCCTGTATGAATAGATAGGTAGATGTATTCCACCAAGAAAAACAGACCTAGAAGGATTCTAATATATACTGTCTATGCAACCGTATAAATTGCGTTGTGCAGTTCATCGCATACTTTGACTAAATAAAGTGAAAAGACATTTTCATTTTAGCTTTGTTATATAACTAGGCATATGCATGCATTTTGTCTTCTAACATTAAGAAGATACGTTATTATATATTCATTTTGTCTGTGTGACAACTACCTATCTACAGGTTGCCATGAATCCAAATTTCAATTGTTCCACATAAATATCTTACAAATCTAAATTTCCACGCATTTACAAAGGGAAGGAGTGCATTTACCACTCAGAAGCTGTCAGTCGCTTTCTGCTGCTGAGAATTCTATTCTTGATGCCCTCTCCAGATAAAAGTCTTTATTTTGGGTGAGCCAATGCAAAGAATATTTTCTTTTCTATTTTACTGTTTAATAATAACGTTTTAATCCTCCTGGTTTTGAGCAAATAGAAATAAAAGAGTGCTGTACATTTTAGAGCCTTTATTTGTAATTTAGTTTCAACAAATACTTCAACGATCTTTTGTGATGATTACTCAAGACCCTTTCTCTACGCATTTCCCATCAAAACCCTAGGTTCACCGTCCTCTTTTGAAGATTAAATAAGACTCTCGACAGTTCGCAAGCCGATGTCAGTGGTTTCACCAATCTCATGGCAGGTTTCGACCTCGAAGCAACAAAAGGCCCATCTTTAAGACCTGACACTTGACGTCTTTCCTCTGCAGTGATCAGTCATCTCGATTATAGGTTCACAATAGTACTGCAGAGGATGCAGGGGCAATGCTTTCTTCAGCGTTTGTTAGCATTATAGTAACTATTATTTGTTTTTATGGATGCTGCTGTAAGCTGTTTCAGGGTCAAGGGAAATTTCTGCAAGTTACAGAAAGAATCTAGATTCTAGAAGGAAGAGCAATAGAGGACGAAATGTTTCTCGATGTACCGTCGTGACAATACTGAGTGATGGTAGCTTTAGTTTCTTATAAAACAATTTCAGTTTCCTAGATACAATAAATGTTTTAACAGACATATGATTTACCAAGAAATACAGTTATAAATAACTAAATTCACAAAATACTAAATATTTGCAATCAACTTAGAAAATATTATATTCTGTATATTAATAAACTATTGCAAATATGTTTAAAATTTCATAAACTGTTTCCTAATCTGTTTAAAACATTAATCGATATATTTTCTTAAATTTGATTGCGCAGCTTTTCAAATACATTTAAAATATTTATATGCATTTAAAATGTATACTTTAATACAATGGTAGAAACATTTTTAGGGCGTATTTTCTTTTAAAACTGAATATAAGGGTCAGTGCCTTATGCACCAGTGTTATAATAATTACATGATAATAAAAAGTAATGAAAATGAAACCGTGAAACATTCATATGACATTGAAACATACGAAAACAAAATGAAATCCCTCATGCATTTGAATTTATGCTAAGAGTAGTTGAGCAAATATTTAATAGTGTTGAAAGAAAAAGTGGGAAAATGCTATCTTCTTTCTTTGGAAGAAGAAATTAAATGATATTTATTTTAATATACATTATCAGAATACTGTAATATCGAATATTGTAGTATTTTCATGAAATTTTCTTCACACATTGGAAAAAACTACGAAAATAATTACTTATGGACATATCTGATCACCCAAAAAATTCGCTATGATCATCTTCAGATGAATCCGGAATTTCCTGAGGAGTGGAGAGCAAGGTAAATAAAAACATCTTTCTTAAAATCTCATTTTTGTTTACCTCAATTTTATTCTTTTCAGTTGCATCAAACATTCGAAAAAAGAACAAAAATTATCTTGAGAGGAAACTTTAAGACTTTGGAAAACCCTGTTAGTCTAGAAAAGTATTGTTCTAGAAAAAGGAAAGAATGATTGATGGTTTATTCGGCTTATAAACAGTGCATTAATCATAATAAAAACATTTTGATAAAGAATTATTTTCGATTAATGATAAAATGCAAGTGCCTAGTATTGTATAGCAACGGATTCGGAAACTTTCCGCGCTTTTGCGCATGCGCCGGGCGGAGTTATTTTCATCAAAATAGGGGGAAGGTGAAGAATGGAAGGGCGATATTTACATTTTACTGAGCGTGATTTAACAAAGAACTCAATGAGTCAAATGAGCGCCATTGAGCTCATATGACTCATTCATTGCCTGACACCCCTTTCCCGTGTAAAATCGTCCAAAAGTGGTAGTCTGGGTCCAAAAGAGGTTGTCTCGGAATCCGTGGTCAGGCTATATTTCCTGTTTAATTCTTTCGTTTATTGCGTCAACAGCCGTGGTTCGTTGAAATGCCGTTCTGAATCTTAATGTTACATCTGAAACGTGATATAAAATGATAAAATTATTCAAAATTTTATAAAATATGACAAATAATTCTCTTTTAAGAGCAAAAAAATATTTTCGATGCTTAAGAATATATGCCATTTCACTTTTCTATTCAGGCAGTGTAGTCCTTCCACGTTGGAAATTCTCAAATAAAAAGAAAAGAATTGAAGAAAATACTATTTTTTTAAATTGAGGGAACTTAAAGCTTCTACTAAACCAAATCAAAAGTAAAAAAAAACTGAAGATATATATAAAACGTGTTCATATTTATATTTGTGTATGCATTTAAATTATGTAATCATTAACTGCGGGTATGTTAAATAGAACCCAGATTAAATATTAAGCAATATTTAATGAAATAGATACATAAATCAATTTTTTCAAACCAAGATTCGGGATTTTAAATTATAAATCGTTGTTAAAAGGCTTAATACAACGGGGAGAAATCCAAAGTAGGTGAAAAAAATAAGAATTATATTTATCAATTTAAATTTAGCAGGAATAAAACTAGAAACAGCAATTTCAAAAAGTTACGAGCATCTACGAAATAAACTGATGCACAGTTAATTTTACAATACATTACTGTAAACATACCAAGTATATTTGCTTAAGATATAGAAAAAATTTGGAAAAATTCATAGCATATCTGATAAAATTCTTAGAAACAGATATGAATAAAGTAGAATAATAGTGATCTCAAACTGATTTTTAAAATCTATAATATTGTTACAAATCTGTAAAGCTGTTTCCCTGACATGCTAATCTTGGCGACAAATTTGGCGACTTTGGCGGCAAAAGTAATCTTCTGAAAAATCATGAACTGTGGCTATATCTCTACTGTGAACCAGAAATGTCTTGAACCTTCTAGAGATTACATCATTTCCTATGTAATGACATCACTTCCTGTTGAAAAATATAAAAGCAAGCTCTCAGACCATGAGAGCTTGCTTTGTTGGATTAGTTGGATTTTGATCAGAGACATTGAGCTCTACGGAAAGTGCTGTTTCGGAGATTAATTAGTGATCTGTTATTTGCCTGTATTGTAAATTTATACAAGTGCTGTTTTGTTACCTGTGCTACGTTTTGAGTTCCTGAAATCTTCGTAAAATGAAAAGCTTTATTTTTTTACCCTGCTTGTTGGACTGTATTCACGTACACCCACTGGAAAATTTTTGTAGCAATATAAAACAGAAAATACATGTGTATGTCGGTCACGAGAACTCCTCCTAAGCGGTGAAAGGTAGCGACATGAAATTTGCATACGACATTCTAGACTGCATCTCTAGGTCAACTGTGCTATTTTTAACGTTCATATTTAATTAGTTATTAAGATATTTAATTAAATATGGAAAATTAGCCTAATGCTTAGACGTTTTCTGCCAATAGCTTCTGAAATATTTATTGCACCACAATTATTTTCACGCCATCTTAAAGAGCAAAAAATTATCTTTTTAATGATACTAATTCCTTTGTGGTACAAATTTTTCTCTAATTATAATGAACATTCCAAAATTCATTTTAAACATAATTTGTAACAATGTTTTCTATTGTTATAAAATTAAATTCAAACAAAATTATTATTTCATGAAATGCTTTATACACGTGCTTTTGCCACTGTTAAAATTATTATAAGAAAATATTATTTTCTTTGAACATTTTTATTTCCGGTAGTGTTAAGCAGTCCGATTAATGTCGAAGGGAGGCGAACTAGGGAGGAAAAGAAAAGATATTTTACCGGTATATCTGTCTTAAAAATTCTTCCTAAACTGTGAAGAGCATTGACATGAAATTTGCGCATGCCATTTTGGGGGTCCATTTCTAGATCAACTGTGCTTTTTTCAACTTTCAAATATTATTACTTCTTAAAATATTTAATTAAATAACAAAAATTAAGTAAATTTTCGGAGTTTTCTTCTGAGTGTTTCGCCAACAACTTCTGAAATATACATTGTATGAAGATAATTTATATACCGTCTCAATGAACAAAAAATTTTCTAATAACTGTTCTGAATTTATATGGAATACGTTCTTTTTCCCCCATTTTAATAAACGTTTTGAAATTCATTTCAAACACATTTTGTAACAAAGCTTTCTATTATTGTAATTAAATTCGAACAGAGTTTTTGTTCTATAAAATCCTTCATTCCCGTGTTTTTGCCACTGTTAAAGTTATAAAAAATATTACCTTCTTTGAATATTAACAAAAAGGCAGAATTTTTATTTCTACTTTTATTTCGTAGCATCTTTTAATATGTTTGCACAGCAATCCAATGATGTTAGTTAATAACTATCCCTATGCAATGCTTCATTTAATTTTGACAAACTTTTAAATGATCCTAATGAGTGTGTAAGGTCATTCAAGGTTATTGAGCCCTGTTCCGAAGGGAGAGGATCTAAAGAGAAAAAGAAGGAACACCATCGGGTGTTTTTTCGATCAAGGCGCATAGAACCAAAAAGAAGAGAATGATACTTTGGATGATGGTAATAAAAACCATGATATTAAAGAGTTGCTTTTGTCTATGTAGTAATGACGGGGAAGGAAATGTGGAGTTCCAAGGATTGCAAGTCTCATGCCAGGTGGTTCAAAGTATGGAGACAAAAGGAAGTGCTGGCCGAAAGGTCAGACGACACAGGAGAGGTCAAACGAAAATGAACGAAAGATGCAGCTGCGAAACACTGTTTAGTCAAGTTTAAATTTTTACAAGTTCATAGACTTGAAAATATTTTCATTCCCAGCAATGGCGGGGATATCAGCTAGCTTTATATAAAAAAGAAAAAAACTATTTGTCGAAATAATTATAACAAAATCCGGGAAAAAATACTAGCTTTTTAAAAATATTTACGTGAGAAAGCATGCTTCTTATTTAAAACGTATTTTATAAACTTGATCAATAGGTTATCTTTTCTGTTAAATTTTATAATTAAAATTTTTAAAAAAATTTCAGCTTAACCCTTAAATGCCCAGTGTTGCCTTTAAACAACCTTCCCAATTTTGTACTCTAAAATCTTGAAAATAAAGCTGAAGCTCTAAAGCATGTTGTTGCCGATAAGATAAATATTAAAAAAAATTTTTTAAATAAATTTACAACATATAGATGGCAGCCTGAGTGTTGATATAAAAATATAAATAAATTAATGTTTTTTACTTGAGGCTGCATCTTCTTTTCTTTGTTTGTACGCTTGAGAATACCGTATTTTATTCTACAGTGCTGAAGTAAATTACTTATCTGCGTTATTAGTTAAAATTCGTCTGTGTTTAATATTATAGAATTTTATCGAAGAAAGTTTTTTCTAAAATATAAAGCCCAGTGTTGTCAGTTGATAACAAACTGTTTTTTAGCCGTAAACCATACTTAAGAACAAAATAGGATTTTAAAAGTATTTTTCCAATGTTTTATTCAAGAAATGCGGGTCAAAAACCATTTTTAAATAAATTTTTAGAAAATCGGGCAAAAGGGAAGATATTCAGTCGTTTCTTTCTGAGAGTGTTGAGAATATTGTAACAATTTAGTAGACGAACAATTTCTTTTTCTTTTTGTAACCATTTTTAACAAACCTTCTAATATGTTGCTCAATTATTCACATTATACCCAAAATATTTACAACGATGAAATATATTATCTACTACAGATTTTAAAGAAAAACGAGAAACAAAAGTTCCTCGAGCATCATGCTATGCCAACTCGTTCGCCAAGCAAAACAAAGTCTCTCTTTTTTGTTGAAATCCTCGCTGATATCTTGAGACGTATTTTTTCTTTCATAGCTTTTCAAAGCCACTAATGCAATCCGATTCGATTCTAATGTGATGACATTATAATGCATTTATTATCAAAACTATGTAATAATGTAAGAATTATTTGAGAATAGTTATATTGGTCATAATTAGGCACTTTATCTAATTTAAATAGTTTTTCTAAAATACTCAAAAGAAAACCATGTTTTAAATTTATGTTAAAGAATATATTTACAACAGAATGTAGAGAATTGCATTTGTAATATTCTGGCAGCTATTCCACCGTTTTTGCTTTTTTGTTTTTGGGGTGATTAAAACTACTATTTAAAAGTCGTAGAAATTATGAAGGAGTCTCCCAGCACAACTTGTAGAGAATTATATTTGCGGCTATTGTATTAATTATTTTTATTTTGGTACAGCGTTTATATGTAATAAAAATTGCTTTATGAAATGGTAGTAAAAGGGTTAAGATGGGATATAAAATGGTAAAACAATACTACAATTCGTAAAAATTATCAGAAAACGGTAGAATTTGCCGAAGGCAATTTTAGCGAACAGTATCGGTCAATTTTATTTTAATCACGATCCTATCGTTTAAATATTCACTGAATCAAAAATAAATCGAAGAAATAAATTTGCTTAGAGGCATGCGATTTATTCTTACAGAAGGTTTAATTGCCATTTAACAGGTAAAAAGTATATAATGTATATTTTAATATTATCGTATGCTCGACGCTGACCTGTGGAACTTTTCAAAGTCAAGGACAGCTGATTATCTGAAGTACCAATCCAAGTCAAGGTCACTGTATTTTAAAATTTATGTTCTGTACCATTCACCTGAAGTGTTTAATGTATCAGTGTCATAAGAAGGTTCTGTGTTTTCGCTTATCCTTTCAGGAAAAGATGAACTGCGTGAAAAAAGGTTGAAAAAAAAAAACCCACCCTAGACAGCAAACTAACAAAAGTATTTTGACAGAACATATTTCAGCGATGCTAGATTAGCTGTCTCAGGCTTTTGTTGGCGTTATGGGTGCCAAATTACTTTTACATGGTTTGGAGTCTTAAGAGAGAGCAGAAGTCAAAGAAGCGATCTTGCCGACGTTGTCGCTCTTAAATGGCGACAGTCCTACTGACATTAACATGTTTTGTATGAAATGTAGGATAATTTTCTAGGATATTCCTCTATAAAACAATAAAATCTGCTTGCAAATCTTTCATGTGATTCGAATAAAAATTATATCGAATATAGCAGCATGTAAATGAAATAGAAGCCTTACTCTCTGAGAGACAGATTTCTATAATTTCAAATTTTTCATTTATAAGTAGCTATGTTATTAAGTAACATAAAATATGTAAAAAAAGAAACAGAACAACTGTTTTTCTCTACTTTCAAGAAATGTTTTGCGTATTAGCGCTGATAAACCCTATTCGCAGACCAATAAAGAAACATTAAGGAGAGAGAAAACATAGTTCAGAAATATTACGAAACGCATATTTTCTTGACAAGGCTTATCTTACATCATACTAAGAAAACTTGCATTCTTTTCTTTTTCGTGAAGAAATTCACACTTCTTGATAGCGTTTCTTAAATTATTTTATTCATAATCAAGGCACAAGTTACTTTCTAAACTGCTTGCTCTATCTATTTTTTGATTTATTATATAAAGTCTTCATTAAATGGACTTTAATGGAAATGACGTCTTTTCTGAATTCCTTTTCTTTAGTTTTCATATTCCTAAGTCTTAAACGACTAAAAATATTCTATTAAATAAAAAAATTCAGTTCAAATCCTAATCTCTGAAAACCTCAGTATAACCTATACAATATTTAAAAATACAGTGTAATGGACCGTCAGGAGAGTTTGTGGGTTGATATCATATTTTATTTCAGAAGTGAATCTTCTTTCCGTCGTTAATAATTTTTAACATTTAAACTGAGTTAATAGATTAAATAACGAAGCAAGAAAACGGGGATGGATCACTTAATACTTCTTTAAATTTCCTCTTCATAATGTAAGAAGCTGCATACCATTTCATTACACTGATGCCTTTTTTTAGGTGCAGGTAATATCCTACACGGATATAAGGTTACGAAAAAATGCGTTTTGTGTGAACTCATGCTATATGACATAAAAAAATTATATTATCCGGTATTAAAATACGGAATAGGTTTCAAAAGTGAAAAACAAAAAGTGCTATTTGATTACAAAGATTAAGAGAAATATTTTAATTCAGGTAACTTTCACTAAAAATATTATCTATAGTGTCTTAAAAAATGTTTTCATCGCCATCACTTCTAACCACTATTAATCGATATATTTTACAATATATCTTCAATTCTTCAACTTTTCTCACTATTATCTTGACTAGATGATTTAATTTTCATTTAAAAAAAATAGTTTGCGGTTTAGTTAAAAAAATAGGAAAATGTTCAAAAATTACTTGATAACTTTTGATCATAACCTTATTTGAGTTCCTTCATTTGCGTATTGTGTAAAAATACTGCGTATAAAGACCTCGCAAAGACCTATGAATTTGCACAAGACTGTTTTCTAATTTGAATCATGTGCCATTATGATGCCTTCTGTAAAATGCCTGGCTAAAACATATGGAATTATAACATTTTCAATCTTACGAGGATCGGAAGGCCCATCAAGCGGGCATTTGAGGGAAAGTGAAAATGAGGTTTTTTTAAAATTCATAATTCGTTTTATTTGACATTTTAATATTAAGTGTAATGATAAGAATAGTAATTTTAAGAATAGTAGAATTAACGGATATAGCATATCGAAACAGCTAGAGTGTTTATCTCTCGACTTTCTCGTATACTGCTACAATATGTCTTGATTAGTGTTTAGCTTCGTCGAATAGTACAGAGAATCAAGTATGCATATTGTATCTCTTCCCATTGACTGAATAGGCCAAAAATTCGACATTTATATATATTTTATTGTAAATATCACCTACTAAAATTCAACTGTCTAGTTTGGCTTATTTTTGAGCAGTCGCGTTAGGCAGGCCGACAGACAGTCAATCAAGTCAAATGACGGATATGGTCCAAAATTCGATGCAGATCTGCAATTCTGGTGATAAAACCATACATCAAATGTCATCAATTTAGTTCGTATCGTGTTCACATGCACACAGACGGCCAGACGGACCTATTTATCTTAAACAGTTTTAGTCCAAAGACACAATTCTAAAAGTTGAGAGTAAAGGCCATATGCAAAATTACATTTGTCTAGCTTCTTCCGTTTTGGATTTATCTCTCTCACTTAAAGACAGAGAGATAGACAGACATTATTTCGAAAAAAAGATTTTCTGACTCAGGAAGGTCTCAACTTTGGAGATTCATCAAAATCTCGGTGTCGAATTTGTTTCAATACTATAGAACACTTTCTCTTTGGATTCGAGGAAGTAAAAATGAAAATTTGGAAGTCTACCATCACCAGTTATGTTCTGATAGAATTTTCAAACAGAAGACACAGATTTGCATATAAAAGGAATATCCCTGATTATTTTTGATACTGGATCATACATAGTAACTTGCAGAAAATAATTTCAAATGGATGCTCTCCGTTCAAACATTAAATTCCCTTCGTGGAGGAGTTAACAAATTATTAGATTAATAAGGTAGGTGAGCCAAAGGTGGCAGTGTTACTAACGCAGCCCCCCAAAAAGTAAAATTAATTTCATTTTAAATCACAACATGGTGCTATGTAATCATGTATCTGCAGTGCACGTGGCTGAATTTGAAGAGATCACCTTGATCAGCCGCCATTGTATGCAGTGATTTCACTTTTGAGGAGTAGTCATTCTAATTTCCAGGTAAGAAGATATTTTAATTTACATGTGTTTAAATTCTTAGAACTTCGAGTTATGATATGTTTTTTGAAAGCTTATTTCTTTCTCTTTAACCATATTTACTTCAATTCTAATAAATTTATCATATTAATAGTTTTAAGTCGTGCAAATGGCGACCATATGCATGTTCCGAAGGTGGCCCGACACACTGGCCACCTTATGAAACAAATATCGAAATGAATGTAGTAAGGGTAATTTTCAAAATTTCTACTTAAATATCTGAAAAAACTTATTACCATTTATTGTTAAATTTATAACAATAAAAGTTATATTTTATATTTAATTATTGAATGGTTGTCATAGTTTATTTTCATATCAGAAAAATCTCACGAAATCTAAAAGAAACTTGGTAGTTCTTCGCCTAGTTAATGTTATAAGTATATATAAGATACATAACAACAAAAGTTTTTCTAAAACACAAAATTCAAAAAAATTACATATAAATACAAGAAAAATTGTAAGAAATTGTAAGAAGAAATTTTTGTATTCTTTTTGCATGTTTATTGTTTGTTTCAATAGCTTCGCATTAACCTTTTATATTATAAAAAGGAATCTTTTTCTGACGAAAATTCCCCGTTTTCCAGAATTTTCGCCTGCTAAACTGAGAAAATAAGTCTGCATCAATTTTGAAGACGCCTTCTTTGACTGTTTATCAGATATTTTTTAAAAAGCAAACTGAAACTTTCTAGATTGTCTCAAACTTCATGCTTTGGATTTTTATCTATACATATTTCCGCATCTAATGATTTTGGAGCTAATAAAAATAACAGTAAATAATTGGTTTTTTAAACAATCGCTTCTTCATTTTTCATCGTTTTCTTGTTGATTATGAAAGGATGACTGACATACAAGGATAAAATATTTCGAATAGGACTTTTCTTGAAAATTCAACAGAGGGAAAATATGAATGCTTTATCATTCCTATTTATAAATGATTAGTCGTTTTTTAAGTTAAATTTTTAAAATTTAAATTTTACTTTAAAATGAAGTGAATCCAGATTCGATGGAAGTGTATGAAAGTTTTAAGTGTGTCTATGGAAACTGTGTTATATTACTGTTTTTGTGTTTTTAAAAACTGCAATTTTAAATTTTCTTATTGTTGCCGTTAAATATAGTGTCTATAGTAGAGTATATATAGTGTCTACGTAATATATTTCTATTCAGTGGCGAATACAAGATTCGGGTTTGGAGGGGAGTGTGTGTGGGGGGGGGTCTGAGGTCATGTAGAACCTCATGGCTTATGTAAACACTTTAACTTTACAGACTGTCCTCACCTGACAATAAGAATCATAAAAAACAATAAAATTCTTTCGATAATTTAATAAAAAATACAATGGAACAACTAGCCGAAAAATGTTTTTGACCGCGTCAACGCTACTAGTGCAAGTGGAATGACTAGAAAAGTAGGAAAATTTTCGAATCTGTCAAGCCAGAAAGCAATGTTGTGACGTTATTATTATTTCTTAAAAATGAAAATTAAGAACAAACAGTTGTAGTGATTTTAAATAAAATCAAGAATTTTGATTTAGCTCGGGGGACTGCGATAAGCCCCTCTGGATTTGCCACTGTTTCTATTCATAATATTATTTATCTAGTTCTTTCGCTTTTAAAATACGAGGCGTGTCCGGAAAGTAAGTACCGTTTTGGAAAAACTCGCATAAAAAATGTTTTTTCAAAATAAAATTTATTTTTACATGAAAGAGCATTTCGTAAACTATTTTTCTACATAGTTACTACCATTGTTCAGACATTTATCATAGCGAGAAACCAACTTGTCTATACCCTCTTCAAAGAATGATGCCGCCAGTGAAGACAGCCACTGCTGAACACCGTTTTCTGCGTCGTCATCGCTGTCAAAGCGCCTACCTCTAAAATCACGCTTCAAATTCAAGAACAAATCCAAGTTTCATCACCGGTCACAATTTTGTTTAGGAATTCATTGCCGTCTTCACTGCATCGGGTACGAAATTTCAAAGCACTGCCAAGTCACTTCGTTTTGTGGAATTCCGTTAGCATTTTCAGAAGCCAACGGGAACACAATTTGCGATAATTTAAGCGATTTGTGACAATCTCATGCAAAACAGTTTTTGAAAAATATAAAAATAAAGTACTTATACAATTTCAACGCATAAAAAACACACTATTGAAATTTAAAAATATAATATGTAGGCTATTTTTTGTGCAGCCATAAAAGCTGATGAAGGTCCAGTTCTTTGTCAAAAATTATAACTAATTTAGTGTAAAGTATAATTTTCAAATCAGATGCTAAATATGATATATGAAGAAAAAAATTTCACGAAAGCAATCTCACTTTCATGCTGTTCGTGTAAGCATGAAAGGGAGGTTTTGCATCAGAATTAACTTATGTCTTGGTTAAAAATAGTCTACACAAGTAGTTTTTGTCTATAAACGCATTCAATGTAAAATGCTTTCTTCATTTCAGATAACAAAAATATTTTCTAGTTCAAGTTAATTAAATTTATAGAATGAAAATAGGTACGTTTTAATCAAGATATTTCTTTTAGCATAGGCTATGACAGAGAACTGCAAAACTTTACAGAAAAGTTCACAATGAAACAACTAAAATGCAATAAAAAAGGGGAAAAAATTAATAGAAGTCAATCGGAAAAACCCTTTATAATGCTTGCAATTCTTTCAAAACAAACGACTTAACCTTGTTTCATGTCAAAATTTTCAGCTTTTGTTTTATATGAAAATTCTTCATTTCTTTCAATCAAAATTTCATTTAGAATTTCAATGATAGATTTAGAATTCAATAAAATCAGTTTTGATAAAAAATTAAAATATTTAAAAAAAATTTCAACTTTTTATGAAAATTATTTTAAACTAAAATTCATATTATAATTTTTTGATTTGGGAGCTTAGTTGATTTTATTTATTTTGTTTGAAGCAAACGATTTCCACTGATTTAATTTTATTGAAAAAATTGATTTAAACTATGGACGAGTTTTCTGGTTTGTTTACTCACATTAAAAACCTTGACTTTATCTGCTTGTATGTTGGACTTCTGCTTTGAAGCTTCCATTGACTTAGCATTACACCGGAATTACGTAGTGCAAGCACTTAAACAAAGCAGAAAACTCGTTCATAAGAATGATTCAGATAAGAGAATTTAGAAAATAAAAGATTCAGAATTAAAATGAAAATGAATGTCTTGAATCTAATATTTGGTGAAATCAAAATGTTTGAATCAAATCTGAAAAGTTTTAGTCAAACCTAAAAATCTATAAAACAAAAATTTGCAGTTATATTAAATTTTCACGTTTGGCATCGTTCTAACAATAAGTTCGTGTTAGAATTCTCATATTTTATGATGTTAGTTTTAAGAACAAGATTTTCTACTATTATTTTGTGAAATTCTAAAGAATTATTAAAAGCTTGTAAGTGGGCACTTTTTTGGGAAGCTTTGTAAGATCGCAGATTTTTCATTTTTCTGTTTAAAGCGTTCTAAGTATATTTTTTACTCTTTTAGAAATGCGAAACTTATTCGCATAAATATTCCATCAAAAATTATTTTACTTAGATGTTTTTATGCAATATTATTGACTGCAGATATGAATTTTCACCGACTCATCATAATTGAAATATTTCCTCTTTTTAGAAACTGAGAGTAAAAATCTTTCATACAGTAAAATTGTTTGTTAAAATGCTTTACTAAATATATATAATATGTAGTACTAATGTTTTATAATGATGATTAAATATATAAAATTATGTTCCATATATACTATATACTTCCAAATAATTTACATATTATATTAAAAATTTTCATTTTGTAGCATTGTGTCTAAGTGTTTGACTCCAATTTGGAAGCCAAAAAAAAAAAAAAAACAAGTGACTTGAACTTTCTGAAACATTTAAAATTTATTACAAACACTAAGCACAAACATTAACACACATATACAAGTATTTACAGTAATTGTAACAATTACAAAGTTTTTTTTAGGATGAAGGCATTTTACGTTGTTCACTCTGCCTATTCACAGTTCTAAACTGAGTCATTTATCGTCTGCGCCTTACAACCATAGGTGGGACCATTCTTACTGCGCAGGCGCATTTGTTACAATTTTGAATTATCATATCAATCGTTTTAGGGAAAAACATAGTATTAATAATTCTAAGCACTTCTTGATGTAGTACAATTAAATATTCTTAATATTTTCATTAAGATAGATAAAATTTTAATTATAACCTTTTTAAGCTCATTTGGCGGAAAAAAAAGATACTTTTATAGAATAGGTTTCTTCAAAATTTATATTTTCCTTTGAAAAAAATTTATGTTTCCTTTTCTTCCCATTTCTTATTACCTTATTTCAAGCAACTTCATACCTGTGATAAATATCATCAACAAACTCAATTTTAATAAATTTTATTCTGGATTTATATTTTTCTTTTATCTCATGTATTTTCTAAATGTCCTCGTAGAATCTTTTCAAGTTTTCCTTACTCCTTTAAAAATTTAATAATTCTAATTAAAATTCACTGATTAATATTTCAGTTTTTTAATGCTTTGCCTTGTATAATCTGTTGAAAACCTTAATTTTACTTCATCATTAAGCAGATGTTTTAAATTTAATATGTTTGGAAGTAATACTTAAAATATGTGCGTTGAAACTTCACTTCGAGAAAACTTCAGATACAACAACTTGATAAATCAAAAAAAGTCGATTTGTACTTTTTGTGTAACTGTAAGCATCATTTCAATGAAAATTATGGTTAAAAATTGATAATTTTTGATTCAACAGCGTAACCAATGAATATTTTTTTTGTTGAAAAAACAAAAAAAAATTTTTACGAAGCAAATTCTGTTGCATCGTATAGTGTTTGAATCTTAGATTTTAAACATTAAGTTCAAATGACAATAACAATGAATTTTGTTATCATACATAAATGGATTCAAACGCATTGTTAAATTATCGTTATCTATTTACAGTGCCTTCAACTTTCAAGAAAGTTTACTTGTTATAGGACTGAGATAATATATTAATGGGAATGGTTCAACTGTAAATAAACGTCAAAGGAATCGTTCATAAAGTTTTCTGAAATTTTTACTATATACACCGACTTTTGGTGGCAAGAAATATTTTATTTACTTTTATCGTTTGTTAATAAATTAATTTTAAACAAATAAATAAATTTCCTTTTGACTGTTTTTCAAAATATCGTTTGTTAATGCAAGTGCTAAGTTTTGTTTGGACAATAAAATTTCTGAATGAACTCTGAAATGTTGTAAGAAACCAACATGGATGGCATCTTAACAAAAGCAAGAATTTTCTAGATTTGCGAGATATTTAAAGATATAGGAAGAATGTATCGAGCATGAAGTTTTTTTATTAGATTGTTTAGTGTTGAGAATTGCAAATCTTCATCCACTGGCAACACTGTTAACAATGTATATGGTTATAGTATTCTGCGATGCTTCCATGAAGTAACTGAAGTAAAATGACAACTATAAGTGCCTTTGTTTACCAGTTTACCATTTGATATGGAAATAATATAATTTAAATACTATTTCTTCGTCTTATTGCTTTTATTGACCTCATGAATCCTTCAGTTCATGTTCTTTGCTGCTTTCTTGGCTTTCAGTTTATGGTGAACTTTATACCGCTTCACGCGATTGGTAATCCTAATTTTCATTTACAGATATTAAATTTAGGATATCAATTTTCAAGGAGTCATCTTACCCAAGTATTTAATTGATGTATTTCTTAAAAAATAAAATATTTAAGACATCCAGAAATTAATTTATTTGCTTTATTCGGTGTTTATTTTTTCAAAAGTTTGCTTCATTGTTGACTAACAAATGTTTATTTTCTTAATGCAATTTTCAACTATTAATTACATATTTGATTATATTTAACAAAATTTTGCGAACTTCATCTTTCAAAATACCCGACAAATTTTCCTCTGATGTTTTTCAAGCGTGTTCAAGTTTTATGTTTGTTTCCTACAAAAATTATCATTTCTTACTTGAAAGAGAAAATTTTGATCATTTTCGGCTGTCATATAGCCATTTTGTTTCTAAAATGAAACTGTTGCATTGATGAAAAGCAGGTTCATTTCAGTAAACCACTCTGTTTAATTTCATAAGCCACTTGCATCCCCGTTTTAAGAGCAGTATTACTTTCCAGTTTGCATGGATGAATATGAACTTTAGACCGTTCTGTAAGCGGCATCTTGTGATTTCTGGATAAATAAAATCCTATTTTCCACGCACATAAGGACAGAGCATTGCTCGAAATAGCTAAAATTTTGTACTTTATTTAATATTTTGAGCTACTTTTTCATTTTTTGTTAACTTGGTAACCAGTATTTATTATGCCATAGTATTAATTTTTAGATTGAATTTACTGTTTGTACTCTACAAAATGTTAATTTAATATGCCATTTAAAATATTTGTTGCCATAAAATGGCACAGAATTGTTTAAATTATGAATTTAATTTAGAATGATTAAATTCATTTTTGTCATAGCAGAATCAAGATAATTGAAAGCAGCAACACTAGTTGAATCCTCACAGTTTTAATTCATTTTTATAGCAAAGTTTCTTGAAACTTTTTCATTTGTTGTAAGCTGATACTTTCTGATTGCAATTGTACATTAAAATTTAAGGAAGATATATTTCGATACACTATGCATAATTGTCAGAAATTAAATAAATTAAATATTTTGTTGAAAAATATTTTAATAGGTTCTTCACTCGTACAGCACACACTCCCGAAGGCCAACACGTGCTTTAGAGTGCTTTAAAGTACGCATTCCATTTATTTCGAAGTTTGACGTTGCAATATAATTTAGATTAAATCTTCAGCACTTGATGTCATCCAACTAAATGAGTTATTTATTTTTTCGATTTACGATAAACCATGTTTAATCCATTAGTTTAATGTTCCATGAGGAATCGCAGCAGAAGAATATTAGAAAGATAACGCCATTTGAATATAAAGAAAAATAATAGCTAAACAAAACCACATAAACGGAGGGAAACGAACACAAACAAAGAAACTAACTTCTTTCCCCCAAAATACTTTCACCTTTTATCGCGATAAATGAATTTCAGTAATTGTTTTCCTCCAAGCGCATATGATCCGAGATGTGTTCAAGGTATACCGGTTAGCACAGCAAAAGCAGACTGGACGAATCTCCTCCCTCCCTCCTCACACATTATTACGCTTATCGTATTGGATTCCGGAATTGACGCAAGTTACTCTCAGCTTTTCAAGGTCCCCCTGAAATTGAAATGTCCACTCTTTTACCATGAAGGCTCATTGATCTGATGTTCATCTTCAAGGCAGGATGAAGAGTATGAGGGTTCTATCTCTTGCTCTTGGGGCGCTCTGCTGCATTCTGTTGATGCTTGAATTTTCTGATGGAGCAGTGGTGACTAAGAAAATTGAAGCCGTTGAAAAAGATGATCGAATTGAATCTTTGGCCGAAGCCGAAAAGAGGCTGAAAAAACTTGTGAATTCTGGGTTTAAGATTGCCCTTCCTTACTTGATGACAATTGTAACTGAAACGCGGCTAAGTAGGAACTGCCTGCAAGGACTTCTAAGGTTAGTGAAAGGTGTGATGGATATTAGAGACTGGGCAATAAAAAGTGAGTAGAAGTATCTCTCTTTCTATATACAAGATTATTTATCAATAATATGTAGCTGAATTGTTTTGTACCAAACTACAAATATTTTTACATTTAAAGAAAATTTCCAAGAAGTCACTTGAAAAGTAACTTAAAATTGGTAGATTTCCACTATTTAGCTGGAGTAAAAATCATACATTCTATGAAGACTAACTTGTTAAATGTTGTCTTTTGAAAATTTTACATTACATTTTTAATTATATGTAATAAGTCTACCTTGGTTGATCTTTTAAATATAGAGATTGTAGAAGCAGGGCTCAAAAAATGTGGTGTAACTTGTAGACAACCGACTGAAATAATTTTCCTTCAATATTTCTGCAGTATACAAATTTCAAGTGATTAAGAGATTGATACAGTGCATGAGAGATTTAAACAACTCTTTGTCTAAGATATTTAGTTATCGACCATTATATAATTTTAGTTCTTTGTAGAAAGCCTAAACGCAATAATCGTCTAAAATATGAAAGATAAGAATGCTGCAGTGAAATTGTGTTAAAAAAGTGGTATGATTAAATTAATGCTTGAACGGCTATGATTCATTTATCCGAACGTATAATAAGAGAATTTTCCAAATAAAAACATACCTATACTTTTGACCAGTCTTATAACGTAACTTATGTTTAAAAAAATCTTTATAAATGACAGAGAACAATTAATTAACATTTTTTTTCAAACAAAGCTGATCCAGTTTTTTAAAATCCAAACTTGTTTGTCCAAGAATCTCTGACGCCCTTTCATATTCAAAAGAAAAGAAATGAGCTGATTCCACACAAACTCAGTTTTCATTTCTTGTACATTTCAAGCTTTATTGAGCTTAGTTTGATTTAAAATCAACCATGCAAATATATTAAAGATCTTAAACACATAGATGATCTGTATAGAAATATTACTTGCAATATGTCTGTTGCTTGCTTTTTAAGTTTATAACTTCGTTTCTAATTCATTTATAGATGTCAATATAGATATAATAGAATAAATACCTCTCGATATAGAATAAAAACCAGATTTTAATTTATTTAATCAACATTGTCAATTCAGCAATAAAAATGTTGGGAATATTACATAATTTTATGGCAATTGTTTTCTCTTTTAGCTTTTTGACATCTAAGAATATCTTCCTTCTTTTTCATTGTTAAGAAATGCATTTACCTTGCGCGTTACAAAATATATCCTGTTTTAAACTCATTTATTTCATAATTCATTATACAATAATGCGTGTGATTGGTATGCTTTTTCATTGTTCTTAAGATAACTATTCACGAAGAACTTTCCTAATAACATGCTAAGACATAATACGGTAGTTAAACCAAGTTTGCCGTTTTCCTTAGAATAGAAACAGTTCCAAGTTCTATTGAAAAAACAAGGTAATATTTGTGGAATTAGAAATATCCGTTACTTTCGAAATCTGAAAATTATCATTGAAAAAATTAAACTTACATTTTTTGTTATGAAATATGTTATTACGTCGATGAACGCTTTCTGGTTGTTATGCAATTATAATAAAGAAAAATGTTAGTAATCCTTTTAGATGTTTGAGAATTCAAACTAAAATGTATAGCCATAATTCCGAAACATTTTTACGTACTGGACTGTAAATTCGGACAGTTGGTAAAGCAGCTTCCTATCTATGTTGACGCGGTAATGCTACAACACTGAATAGGAAATAAACAAGATATTTAGATTCTAACCAAAATTTTGGAAATTCTGTATTTGTATAGGTAATCCATGCGATACTCTTATTTCAGAAGATATTGAAATAATAACACTTTCATAGCTTTTCTTAGTAATTTTTATGCGTTTTTATTCATTTTTTTTGTGTAATTCCTAATTTGTATTTTTATTCATTTTACTAATTTCGAATTGTTATTCGAAGAAACATGGTGTAAAGTGACCACGTTGAGAGCAAACTCTAAATATCTGATGCTTCGTTTAATGTGAGGATTTCGAAGTGTATTAGTTTGTAAACCATAAAAAAGAATAAAAAAGCCTTTAATTTTGCTGTTATTCATACTCTTTTCCACAGTATACAAAATAACTCCATTTTTGACACTGCACTCTTATCAATATTTTTGAAGACATAAACAGTAATTATATTTAGCGCAAATTTCCATTTTCCATCTTTTTGTGATCAGAATAATTTTTTTACTAATGTATAAAAGTAAAATAGCTAGGAGTGATAAACCGTCTAATCGATGAGCTAATCTTTAAATGAAAACGATTCATTACTTTCATTTTAGGTTTATTATGTATGTATGTACATTTCCATAAGAAAAGGAAAACCGTATATATGTTTTATAATTAATTTAAGATAATTTTTTGTTTTCTTTCTGGTTGCTTTTGAGCAATCCACAAAATATTAAATGATTTTGTTACTGATCTACATCTTCAAAATTAATATATTGACTCTGAACAATTGCATTGCCTACTGTTTGAAACCAAACCACCTATTCCGTTCTCCTTATCAAAACAATCTGAAAAGAATGATTAGTTTGGTTTAGTTAGATTAACGTCCAGGTTTGTAGCTACACGAGGACTATTTTTCGGACGGACCGCATAATTTCGACGCCAGAGCCGGCACCCCCGTCTCCAAGTTTCTGCCTCACAACACCGAGAGGCCGTTTGAGCCTCGACAGATTTAGCGTGCACCGGCCCCGAATACACAGCGGATCTTCCATGAAATCGGGTCTCGAGCCCGCGACCCTCCCGTCACGAAGCTGAGATTCTACCATGAGACAGTCGCGGCCTCTTAAAGGGAAAAATGCAGCTCTTAAGTGAATTTCGCATGTATCTAAGCTACATTAAGAATGCCAATTTTATACATTTATTGAAAACGTACGGCAGATTCTTTTTATCTAATTATAAATTCGTAAAATTATATTTTATCATGGTGAAACTCTTAAAGCATATAAAAAATTATAGACTAAAGAGATAATCCTTTCAAAAAATAAGCATACAAGATTTAACAGCGATATTAACCTGTTATTTGTGCGAGATACAATTTTTTTTGAGAGATACAAACTTATTTTAAAGTTCAATTAAATGATTCAAGTATTTTCAAGAAATACTAACAATAAGTGTTCTACAACAAATTCTAAGAAAACGCGTTTCATCTTATTTTTCAGAATCACTGTTTCACTTTCTCTGAATAAAATCGAAATATTTTTCATTAGAAGAATAGTTTAAAATTCAGATAAAATGCTTTGCTGATTCATTGGAAAACAGGAGATTTGACATGTCATATCTCCTGTTGCAAGACATATTATTATGTTAAAATTTACTTTTATTTAAAAACTATTTTTAAATCTAAAAAAAATTAGTATTCAAAACAAAATCATTAAAAAAGTAATGTAATAACTCTAATTTTTGAGAATTTAATTTAATTAAGAACTGTTACTTACAAATATTTCTTCATAATCGGTTATGCACCTTTTCCAATACTTAATCTTCAGAAGCTCTCCTTTTAGCCAATTTATTGCTTTGGCAATCCAGTTTAAAAATAAACGTTAACTTACATAAGTTTTCTCTATCCTTTTCTGGCAAATAATGGATTAAGTGAAGAAAAACTATTTCTCAACCACACGTTTTCAAATGCGATGACGCACGAAAGTTGAAAATGCCGTAGGCTTCTTGAAGAAAACAGATGAGATTCTCGAAGTTCTACCGGCTCAATTTTCTAAATACAATAATTAAAAATGATTTTTTTCTGTATACGGAATAATAATCAAACAATACCTTTCAATGAGGAAATATTTGTGGTTTTTAGACAAAAATGAATTGAACCATAGTACTGAAAGATCATAAGCACCAAAAATTAGGTGCGTGATTTAACTCGTGCACTATTCAAATAAGGCTCAAAGGATTTTCTGTGTTATAAAGTGTTAAGTGTTTTCATGCTTTTTGATAACTGTTTTTATCTGAATGATGAAAAGTACTTATATAGAGTTTTATATTTTAGGGAATATAAATTTCTGTCTTCTATATAAGTTCCATATTATGAAGCCGGTCTTGAGAACATTGAATAGAGTTAAACACACCGTAAAAAATTTCACAATCCTCTGAGATTCATTTGCTCAACCTAAAAAGATCACCAATTTTCAATAGTTTAAGTTTGATCCCACAAAAAGTGAAATTATTAATTGTCATTATATTAATTTTAGTGTTAAATGTTGATGTGTGTGTTTCACTTTTCTTTTGTACTTAACTCAGACAGAAACAAGTACTTGTTTCTTGAGTGCTTGTTTCTGTTGTACTTAAGCAACGCCGTAGATTCTTTTATGAAAACAAAAGCATTTTTCTATTTTAAATATGAGCATATAATTAGCCTTATAAAAGCCTCATTAAATTTTCAATAAAGCTGGAATCAGAAAAAAATGTGTTTTCTTATTTCTTTGCTATACAAGAGCTATCCAAAGGTTAGGTAAAGAGATTGAAGATTTAAACTGAAAGGAAAGGCAAATGTGTACCTAATAATTCACTTGGCATTATCTTAAACTCTAACTTAGGTAACTTCCATTTGAAAAAAATTGAGAAATTACATTTTAAAAATTTGAACAGATTGTAAAATTTAATATTCATTTTACATTTCAAATCATAATTGAAAATTTATGATTCACATGTCTCTTAGATTACGGATTTTTCTTCGATAAATTATATCTACTAAATAAATAATTCTGAACAAAAAAATTTTCTAAGATTTTTTTCCACTATACCCCTCTGAATAAAGTGAATGAATGGCTAGTTCCTAGATCAAACTTCTCAATTTAATTTTATTTCTAATCACGGATGAATTATTTCTGTAAACCTCATCAAGCCCTTATTTTTTTAAATAAAGGAACAGAACAGGAGAGCGCTTTATTTTCCAATATATCGCAAATTTCTACTCTGTTATGCCGCTCCTATTCATGACTTTTGTATATTGGATGTATGTTGAATTTTGTTCAAGTGTGTTGCGGTTTTTATTTTTTTCTCGTACTTCGGAAATATGAACTTTTTACTTACGGTAAACGTTTATTGTTCAGCTGCATTTCTGACCATTTCATGTGCCAATATTTTTGAGAGTTGAGGGCTGTACTACAAATTTAATTGAAGTTTTTATACCTAATCAGAAGATTGGCTTATTTTTTTGAATTCACAACGTTTTAGATGTATCATCTGACATTAACAATAAACTTTTTGCGTGAAATATGAAAGAAGTTTTATTAAGGAGGCACCATATTCTGTGCTGTTAAACATGAGTTTTCTCAGTTTTCGAGGAATTTTTTTCCAAATCCTGTCTAAAAGCAACTTGAGATTTCTGTTCCTCTCAGAAAAAAGGAATAAGGCTCTTGATTTTCTTTGAAGGCCTGCAAAAATTGTATGATAAGTTCTATGAAATAGACAAATTATATTCTTGAAAAGAAGTGAAATTTCAGCTAAAATATTTAATATAAATAATTAAAGGCAATAAGCTGAATGCTTTAATTAAAATGAAAACATTGTTTGTACATTTTTTTCCAAACAAGGTAAGGATTTCAAGGCACTGCTGTGATATTTTAACCTTGTAGGACTAAAAAGGAGAAGATATAATTACGTAAATGAAATAGTGTGATGTTTATACATTAAAATGGTATAATTATTTTAACTAAAATAGATTTATCTATTTAGTTAAACTTACTGAATAAATTAATTATCTAAAGAAAAAAAATCTTCTCCTTCGACATTAGCTTCTAGAAACAACAGCGGATTGTTTCTGAAATTCATTTTGTAGTATGTGCATTAAATCAAATAATTAATCAAAATAATAAATAATTAAATCACAAATATGTGTAAGATGTGTAATATTTCAGTATTACTTTTGGAGAAATACATTTTTTCGTGTTCATTGCTCGTTCGTTTGGTTAATTTTTTAAATCACTCAAATTAAAAGAGTTTTGTGTATGTATATTCATTCTCTTAATATAATATAAAAGGCTCGCGTATGTGCAATGCACTAATATAAACATAAATATGCAGTTATATATGCAGTACTAAATATAAAGATTACCAAAGTCTTCTCATTCTTCTTTAGAAAGTTTTATTTAAGTTTTTAAACGACATTACTCTCGAACTTTCATTCCTTATAGCATTAAGATTGTTCGTTGGATTGAAAAAGTGAAACTATTTGTTCAAATTAAATTTAAAATTCCTTGCATAGTGTTTCAAATTTCAGTTACTGATTCATAAAAAATTATATCCGAAAATTGGAGCGTATTAATTACCTGAATAATATTTAAAATAATTTGTTTAGAAGAAATTCATTTTTAAATAAAATAGAAATAATCAATTAATTTAATACAAAAATAAAAAAATAAATATTTCATAAAAATATTAACATACACTAAAATACCATGAAAATCTATTTATTTATTTGTTTGAAAATTGTGAGAGGCAACGAATTCAAGAGTTAAATCTTTACCAAAATCAATAGATTAACAACACTGCAATCAATATTTTGCCATTTTTGAATTAACTTCTGCATTAAAACTGAAATAAAGAAAATTAATCCTTGAAAATACCAGAAAGGCTAAATTCCACTTCCGTGTTTCGATACAAGAACTATACAAATTCTTAATTCCAAAACCGCATTTGCATGCCCGGCTTAATTTCCTTTATCTTTCGGTAATTCAGCTTCAGTTTCCTGAAGCTTCCTTCCCAACTTTCTACAAGCGAACGCAGAGATTTAAGTTTCCCGATGATATACGGTCAAGGTAGAAAACCACGCTTTTTTTCTCTCAAGGTAGAAAAGTTACTCATTTCCACAAGGTAAATGCCCCGAGCGGTCGCAAGCTCTGATAGGAAAAGTAAAGCAAGATACAAAAAAAATTAAGCGAAACTTGAATGAGCAGCTTCAACCTTCTTGCGTGATCAGCTTTCTAAATGAGGAAAGCTATTCTCGCCATTCAAACGAAAGCACTTCGTAGGATACTTCAAATGTCTTTCTTTCATAAAAATGAAGATAAATTAATTTCTCCTTTGTTGGATAAAATGCATGGCTTTGAAACGTTATCTTGAACTAGCCATCATTCCTTTTTCTGGATACGAAACTGTTTCGTAACGGATCTAGAATTTACTGCATAAATTCTAAAAATGGGTGATGGTGTGAAAAAAAAAATGCATAGCATTTGCGTTGGGAAACATTAATAAGTGACGCGTTTAGGTTAATAAAATGCAACGCATGCTATTACATTTTGGAAAAGCACACAGTTTGGTAGGCGACGCTCTCTCAATCACCGTTAATGGTTAGAGTATACCTTTGCAATGGAATTCAGTGGCCGAATGTTCAAACTGATAATTCAATTTTCATTAATTGCACACTAACTTTAAAATATGAAGAGATGTGCTTTATTTCAAAGAAAAAACATCTATCTTTTACAGATTTTTTTGAAATCCATAATACTTACATTAAATAGATTTAAATGATTAATTAATTAAGCTACTGCGCAATAGAGCATTCTATAAAATGATCATAAGTTCGACTTTTTAAATAACACAACAAATACTCAGCTTTGAATAAAAACATGATCTCAGAATTGGATATATGAAAATTAACACATTTATATATTCGAATATTATTTTCTTCAAAGTAAGATGTGCCATGCTTACATTGATTTTTAATCCAATCTTGATTTTTGTAAAGAGTGTACAGAAAAGTTCAATAATATAAATAGGTATACATCATGTTGAAACAAAGACAGTTAACGATCATACAAATTATAACGCCCTAACCACAGCAGAATTACCCTGCCCCCATTTATATAGCTTGCACAATCGACATAAAATTCGACACGAACAATCAAAAACTAAAGGTTGAAATTTAAATATGATCTTTCTTTGTTTCCAATTCACTATAAGAAATTTCTCGAAGCTCTTTTAACTATTAAGATGATTTTTTTTTGTGATAATTCAAATGAAAAAATATTTTAATTACTTAACTTAAAATTTGTTGCTTGTGGGATTTGTGTAATTTTGATGCATAGCACAGTTATTTTATTGATAACCTTGGGTATCTAGAACGGATTTTCTCAAAAAAAAAAATGTGATGCGGTTATTATAAATTTCGAGGATTTTTCGTTTGTTTCAAGCCGTTTATAAGTTTGCGTTGATCAGGGTAAGTTGCATATATTGTCTGAATACAGATTAATGCGAACAAATCAGAAGAAAAAGAAAAGTGAGTTAATATGTTCTTGTAGCTTTAAAATGCCATCTCTATCTGTAATAGGAAAAATAACGCTTATCAATACATAGTCAGTATGCAGTGAAGTATAGTGCAAATAATACATGTTAGAAAAGCATGAATGATACATATCAGTATAATATGAATGATAAATGAATTCTCGAAACCTTAAAGTTGAAATTTAAATACAACTTTTGTTTGTACCTAAAAAAACTGTAAAAAATTTTCCGAAGCTCTTTAAACCATTAAAATATTTTTTTTTATGCATATCAATATATGCTGCATATACAGGGTGTCCACACTTATCGTCGTCCAATAGCTAATTTCTAAACCGTTAGAGATAGACATATAGTTTCAAATGGGAAAAAAGCTTTAAATGAAGGGAAGAATTATAATTTATGTTTTATGAGTCAATAAATATATTTCTGAATAAGTTAAGAATTCTAACTTTTTATACTGTACCCCGGTCCTGTCAGTCAAATTTACTAAAAAATACATCACACTCTAACATTTTAAACAAAAAAAGTCTCACTCTTTTGCGATTAAAACTGACCGAGTTATGGAACTTTGAATATCGATGACTTAGACCATATTACACCATTTCAATAGCCGTCTAGAAGACGATCCACCAATCAATGCGCAGCACTTGCTCGACGAGGTCGCTGATTGGTTAAAAATCATGAAATTCGAAGCTCCATAACTCACCCAGTTTTAGTCGCAGAAGAGTGGGACTTTTTTTTTTGGTTTAAAATGTTATAGTCTATGAAATATTTTACTAAATATGATTGATAGGACCGGTGGACCTTATAAAAAGTTAGAATTCGTAACTTTTTCAGAAATATATTTATTGACTCATAAAACATAAATTATAATTCTTCCTTTCATTTAAAGCATTTTTCCAAATGGAACTATATGTCTATCTCTAACGGTTTAGAAATTAGCTATTGGACCACGATAAGTGCGGACACCCTGTATTTTCATATGTACAATTTTTTCTGTTACAGAGATGACAGTTCAAAATAATAAGAACGCATTAATCTCTTTTTCTACTTATTTTGACTTGGTCACTTCTAGCTGTATACCGACAATATATAAAATAAAGAAGAGATGGAAACCAACCATGAACTGCATCTTAAAAAAAAAACCCCCCCCCCCCCCAGGATGATTATAGCAACCTTCCCGCAGGAAGATATACTCGAAAAAGACACGAGTCTAGTAGGCGTAGGAGAACAACGGAAGAAAGTGAAAACCTACTTTGATGGAATACATTATTAAGTTTCTTTTGGTGACTGAGCATTCTATAAAGGGGTTTGCGCTGCAGATCGAACCAGTCGAGCGCTTTTAGATAGTTATAATATAATAAAGAAAGGATTCAAAGCGAATTTAATTTATTGAATAGAAAGAAAGCTTTACACGCACACAAGATAAGAATTCGAGCAGTTCAAGAGATCTTTTTTAGGTATTGAAATCGCACAAAATCATTTTTTTATTTTAAAAATCAGTACTTGAAGACATATGTCAGTTAAAAATTTCTTTTCTGAGCGTTTTTTAATTAGCATTCAAACCACTGAATTTTTTTCTCCTCAACCATTACACGGTAGTTGTCTTAGAGCTTCACATCGAAACGAAAAAACGTATTTAGCAAGTGGCCGCGTGTCTTACTTCCATTGATAACATCTGCAAAGTTATGAGTATATATCATTATCATTTTACCAAAATTTAAAACACATAAAAACAGCTAATTTGAATATCGACTTCGCAATTAATTAAAATCATACAGACGTTTTTGTCATAAATTTTATTGTTTCAGAAGAAAATTCGTTTTTTTTACATTCCAATGCACTTTATTTGTGCGTGCTTAATGTCTACGTATGATTCTTTGAGATACAAATGGTTATTTAACGCCAATATTTCTGCTTTATTTCCGAAAATAGCCTCACATTTAGATTACATAAATGTTCCTTTCCTTTACTGTTTCAATTGTGTCTTGTGATGTTTCGAATGTCAGACAATAAGTTACAAAGTGCAATTGTTTCAGTAGAAGGAAAACTGCCTTTGAGAGAAAGAAACAACTTTTTGCAATTACAGAGTTTAATGTATATTAAACAATTTTTTGTCACTGATATTAAATTTACAGAATGAAACCGTGAGAATAGTGATATCTTCTTTACATATCCTTCTTCCTTTAATTTACATCAGGATTTTTATACTATAGATTTTATCTGAATAGATTTATTATCTTTAGTTGCTTATTTAATGATTTAAGGCGAAGTTATTTGCTTAATGCAAGTTTTTACATTCTCAAAATATTTTCTAGTACAAAATAATTCTTAGTGATGGACATGAATTACCATTCATAAAAAATTAAATTATTTCCCTCAGATCAAATACTTTTAAATTACAGAGTTTCATTGTTCTTTCGGTAACAATCAATGCACGTGAACACAAGAACACACAGCAAAAACAAAGAAATGTTTCCGTTCCACCTGATACGTGAATCAGTTCATATTTTCCCCCTTTTTCATAAATACAGGGTAGTCATAAATTATTGGACCCATTTTAAAAATTAATAAAAAAACTAATAACGTTACAACTACGTTTTTTTTCAACGAGAGCGCATTTTAAAAGTTTTTTTTCAGATAGGTAACGCGCCGTTATCGCTGTTCTAGGTGGTCATAAATTATTGGACAGCTCCCATTTTTACGAGCCAGTAATTGTCAAAGCCAGAAGAGAAATAAAAACATTTATATGTAGGCAATTTTATGCTCTTTAATTTGTTAAACCAATTGCAATTCGAAAAATAAATAATTTTCGAGATATTAACGAAAAACTATATAATAGAGAGAGAAAACGCGCATCGTCTTTTGCTGATCGGTAGCCATTGCGTATGGAAATCTCTTGCTGTAGAAAATTTAGAACGCTGAAATGGTAGGCCACTTATCTGAAAAATAAATTTTTTTATTTGCTCTCTCATTTAAAAAAACACAGCTGTAACAGTGTTAGTTTTTTTTATTAATCTTTGAAATGGGTCCAATAATTTATGACCACCTTGTATTATTGAAATTAAAATACAAATATAATACAGTAATATAAATATTTTAGCGAGTTCAAATCTAAAGTCACGCGAAGAAAATGACAAAAAATGTGTCGAACTAGACGTATTGGTACAGGCAGTATTATGGAGTTGGTATTTTTAGTAAGTCTGCCTGAAATTCATTTTATTTCGATCAAGTTTATTTTTTAATTTTTATTTATTTTTCCTCTCATTGAACACTAAAACCCATAATCAAAATTCATTTTTAAAGTGATACTGCGATAGAGGATATATTAAAGATCATAATATTATAGGAATTGTTTGTAGTTAAAAATCTGAATTTTTCTCCAGATTGTTGTTAAATATGAGATTTGTAAACACACACAGCCACACACACACACACACACACACACTTCATTCTATGAAATTATGTATTGCTACCGAATGATTACATTCATTCTAACGTGTGCTTAAAATAACAAAGCAGTCATAATCCAAATAATTTGAAACTTTTACTGTTTTAAGGAGCTATGACGTTACCTAGGTTGCTGCAGGCAATCCTAGGATAGTGAGGATAGTGGAATACTGATACTTCAGAATTTTTTTAAAAAATTTAATTACATCAACGTCCCGTTTCAAAGCAACACAAAGACTATTCTGGGATGGACCTTGTAATTTTGAACGGCTGTAAAATGACAAGGATGAAAACTGAGACGGCATCCTCTCTCCAAACCTCCGCATCGCACCAGCAGAAGTATATTTGACTCTCGATGTCAGATGTAGCGGCACTACATATTTCACTTAGTTCTTGGGTGTAGCTGGGTTTTGAACCTGGAATTCTCTACCCAGAGTCCAATAACTTACCACTAGACCACCGCGAAACCTATGAAACAATGCTTCTATTACGTTCCCATATAATGTTCTCCTAAAAATCCTCATTCTTTTCTCAATAGTGCTTGATGCTCTGGGGAAACCATCTGCTGGACTCTTGGAAGGAACTCCAACAGCCATGGGAGACTATGATGAATGTTTGGACATTGTGGTGCCACGAAGAACGAGACCAACTCCAGTTCCACCCTATACTGAGAAGCAAATAGCCTTTTACGGACAGTATTGTGTTGTAGAAATAGAACTTCCAGAAGCCATTAAGCAAGCAGCCATGGATTATCAAATTGGAAACAGAAGTAATTCGGAACTGGCTAACAGTAAAACGGTAAGGGGAATTCTGTTTTTGAATATAAATGATAACCATAAAATTATAAATTTATCTGCAAACTAGGAGGTAAATTTATTACAACTGGCTAAGTTTTCATTTTCCAGCAGTAAAGGTAGAAAGTACGGGAAATATCTGTAAGTTTAGTGCGAACAACGATTTCATTTCTTTGGCAGTTTTATATGACGAATAGAAATAGTTTACCTTGATCTAATTGCAACATTTATTATTTATTCGGTGAGAAGATCTTTCACTTGAAAATATGTTCAACAGAATTATCTATAATTGATGTTTCGTAATTCCTTGAACACAATATCATCTTCCCCCAGATACCAGTATTTTTCGTTTGGTTGGCGCGAAATAATATAAAAACTTGAAACGATTGAATATAAGCTCTTAGATTCATAGAAAGATATTAAATGAAAGAATGAGTAATTTTATTTGATGGAAAAATTGACTAGCTTTGACAGGATTAAAATTGAAATTCATTTATCTACACCAGATTTATTTTAATTCTGCAAATTCTATTAATACCCTGGTATTATTTCAAGCAATTGCGATTAATAAATGAAGCTTCAAAAGAATGAACTAAAATTTAATTTATAAGAAGTTTTGTTAGTCATATTATCATCAAGATCAGTTAAGGAAAAGAAACCCTGAATTTATGATATGTATTCTTAATGAAAAGAAGTGTATTAATACATTTTTCCTATTTAGGTATTGAAACTTTTCATTCAACTAGTTTCACTAAAAGAATTACGATCATTTCGAAATAAACTTTCCATCAAGATACATTCTTATACATTCTATCATAGAATTCGACATTATTATATTATAGTGCATTGAAAAAATTGCAAAAAAAGAACCTAAAAGTACAGAATAGATGTGAACAATTAAAGATGGATAAAAAAATGACGGGAGTCTGTATTTTTCAAACAGCCGCAGATGTTAAAGGCGTAGGACTACTTCACTCGCGTGACTCTTTTCCGATTTTCAATTTTTTTTTGTAAACTCTGTTGTTACTCTTTATCTCTAAAATGAAACATTAGTTATGTTTTTAACATATGTAGTTACCGAGATATAGAGGATTCCCATACAACGTTTTTGTGGCGTTCTGGCGTGTGAATTAAATTCCTTCCTGAGACCTCAATGGGATGAACGTATTCCTACGTTAAAAGCATAAAAGATTAAACGAATATACCCATAATAAACAGACTAAATTGCTAGGATAGCAAATAAAAAAGAGCGAAATGAACTGCAAATGGTAGAAAATTATTCCATTTCTTCGTTGGCTTGGTTTACAACTGCCACTAGAGTCATTTGAAAAGATCTTAATCCTAATTTGTACTTTTAAAAGGAATGATGTGCTGTAGTCAGGCTAGTTTCAGAGAGTTAAATTTCAACATAAATGTGAAACATTTCATCTTTAAAGGTCTTCTAGTAAGGCATCCTTCAGTACGTAATTAAGATCGTCTTGTAGTTGGTCCTTTGAAAAATAGTAATCATTTTATTTCTGGTTCTAAAGAAGGCAATATATTAAAAAATTGTCTTGGCGTTTGAAAATGGCATAATTGATATTAGAAATAAGTTTCGTAATCCATTGCACTGGGGAAAAATACTTCTCACCCATTGTCTGCATTAAGAATTCAATTTTGTCAAGAATTCAATTTTCTTAAGATATTCAATTAAATATGGAAATATGTTGTCTTTTAAGTTTCTTGGATTGTATTTTATGAACAAGATACGAGAACATAAATAACTTTTGTATCAAAATTTATAAATTTTCCTCAATAATTACTCAGAAATATTTATTTAAATTTATCGAATATATCAATCAATCGCATATTAAGTGCTCTTAAATGCTGCGCATTCAAATTCATATTAGCGTTTTTACGTCATGTAATGTTCTTGATCTTTTCCTTCAAGGAACTTGCACAAATCTGATGTTTGTGGACCAATTATTAGACAAAGGTTATATGAAAAGCTACTGTGCTTTCCCATAATGCGGCAGAGAGAGTTGATCCATAAATATGGCTTTCATCATCAATATGTATCATTAAGAACAGTTGGACGCATTCATTTGCATCATTATATCCAATTACATTACGAAAAAAAAGAAAAATACGTCTCAAGTTCTTTGAATCGTTTTCAGTTTGTAATTAATAGTTAAAGATATATCAGTTAAAAAATAGAGGTATTCATTAATCGAAATACTTTTGCTAGAAAAATACGAAACATGTACAGTTAATTTCATTTCATGAAATATATTTTAAAATAGATTTTTCTTATTTCGTGGTTTGAAAGCTATCTTTTGTTACAATTTTCAGGTGTTCATCATATTTACTGTCATATAATCCATTTAGAGTAAAAGAACCACTAAATCATAAAAGTAAATAAAGAATTGGTTGATTCAAACTAAATCATTCATTCTCGATGATAAAACTCATAATTTGGTTTACTATGTATCACAGATTTTATGGACCACAACTCTCAAAACCTTCAGATTTGCGTAGAATGAGTATATGAGGATTTAACTAAATATGTGATAAAAATATATAAAGAATTGACCGATTCAAACGAATTTATTGATCCTCCGTGATAAAATCCATAATTTGTTTTACTTTACATCACAGTTTTTATGTACCACAACTCTCAAAACACTTAGATTTGTATAAAATAAGAAAAGCACAAAGGAAATAGACATTCAGATAATTTCTTTTAACATAAGCATTTTTTCTTTTATCTAACAGCTATTAACCTTAAATGATACTAATGTGATTTCCCATTTTCTGATAAAAAAAAGAAAAATATGTTTCTACTTAGCCATGAATATTTTATTACCATACCATGAATCACGTAATTCAAAGAGTTAACAATCCAGTCGTGGTATTTTATGCGACATTCTAGTACAGGATATGAAAGGTAATACATGAGAAATATAGGGTTGGCAATATCAGGGCAGAAATATGCATTTTGGGACCACCAAGAAAGGTTAAGTAAATAACTAAGAGTATGATTAACATTTTTCTAAAATTATCATCGCGCTAAAGGTTATCTTTTGCATTATTGAAAAATGTTCATTTCTTGTTTATTTTAGTTTCAGTTCGCTAGATATTTCGTGTAAGCAGACAGATTTCAAATAAGCTTACACTAAAATTTAATCAAAGGAGGATAACAGATTGTGGAGATTACAAACTAAGTAAACTTACTTCGAAATTATTGGGCGCTTCGACGAAAATTCGCCTACTGCCATCAACAGTCATCAATGGATTCATAAGCATATTAGTAAAGATTGAAATTACTCTCTACGATGTTCGAAGTTTAATCCAAGATAAACTCGACGCTTCGAATTCTTACCAATCAAGCAGCACGAGAAAAAAAAAAAGAAATAGTCGAAATTCATCCCTTAGGTTTCTTCATTTCCAGAAGCACCTCATTATGAAACTGGTCATGCTAAAGTCGAATATATAATAAACCTAATATATTCAATCCAAAAATTAAACATCAATATCTTTCGAATACTACAATTGGAATGTTTTTGTATTATTGACAGTGTTGGAGCGAAGATAACCATAAGCGTATCCCTCCCAATTTTGCCACATTCGGTTTCATTCAACGCTTGTCATTCAAACTTCTGCAAAGCCCAAAGCAAAGAGCAGGGCTATTTAGAGCTCAAACGAGTTTAGTTGTGTTATGATTTGATTTAAGAAGATCACTTTCTCCTTAACCCTTTAAAGGGCCATTTTTTTCTAATAGTGGTATAATAAAATAACTTTGGTATTCGGGTTAATTTACGGAAAGAAATTGATTTAACTTATTGCGCAACATAAATTTTTGTTAATTATCTTAATTAATTAATAATTAATTTCCTAGTCAAAACACTTTGTTTAGGTTTGAGATAAGAAATTGAGACATTTAGGTTTTTGTTTCACAGAAAATTTTGGCGAAAACTCGCGCAAACCTTAATAATTGCATTTAAAAATTTATGAATTTGGTGGGAAGTATTCTTCCCATGGCCTTAGAAAGGGTTAAGTTGACAGAGTCTGATTCGCTTTATTAATGGAGAATAATTTTACTAAAATGATATGTATACTCTGCTTATGCTCTTCACTAAATGATACCTCTAAACTGAATGCGATGGATTTATGCTAATTTACTGAAATATCTGGGACATCATTTTAGTGAACATATTATTTATTTCGGATAATTAGTGAGGGCTAATATTTTTTATACTGGTACGAAAGTATTTAGAGTTATCAAAATAATATATTTTTATTTATTGGGAGATGTTAATTTCATATATTAGGATACAAAATATACAAGGTGCCCACTCAAGTCCCTTACAAAACTTTTAACCACCGAATAGCTGCAGCTATTTTCATAAGAGTGGTGTCTAGTTACGGTAAAGTGACTATGCGCTACTGGATGAAATCACTTACAGCGCTACCTGGTGGAAAAAGGTGGAGTTAGCGCTATTATCTCTAAAACAGTACGAAATAGAGGAAAAAAGTGAGTTACAAAGTTGTAGAGCATCATCGATTTAGTACAAAAAGACACCTTGTGGACGTAAATACTTAGAACAGAACGCTTAAAACACGTATTTGTTTGTTCGCGATTTCCTACACTGGTGCGTGACAAAACATTCTTAGAAATAATAATAAAAACAACTAGTTATCACAAGATACCTTTATTTTCGATGTTCAAATTTCTCTCCGTCAGCTACAATGCATATCTGGACCCTTGCTTGAACTTCACGTTGCATACGGTGTAGCATAGAGGGTGTCACGTTGGCACAAGCATCCATAATGCGTCGTTGAAGGTCCTGCAATGTTGGCGGAGGGTCGCATACACCTGCTGTTTGAGTTATTCCCACAGGAGAAAGTATTTTGTGGTTATTCTTTTGTCCAAAAAATAACATTTTCTCCTTTTGTCCATGTCTTGTAACGTCACAATTTCGGAAATTGTGAACAATCAAATGTACTTTTAAGTGTTCAATTCTTAGTATTAATGTGCAAAAGGTGTTTTTTCGTACTAAATCAATGATGCTCTACAAATTTGTAATTCACTTTCCCCCTCTATCTCGTACCGTTTTAGAGATAAAAACGCTAACTCCACCGTTTTCTGCCAGGTGCGCTGTAAGTGGTTTCATCCAGTAGCGTATAATCACTTGACCGTGCCTAGACACCACTCTTATGAAGATAGCTGCAGCCATTCGGTAGTTAAAAGGGTGGTAAGGAACTTTAGTGGGCACCCTGTATATGGGTTCACTATTTGCTCTAAGAGGATTCCTCGCTTGCTTTTGTAAGTTTCAAGCATATAAATCTCTGCAATGTCATTTTCATAGTTACAAATATGTTGGGTAAAAGTTTTTCACCAAGAAATTTTAAAGGTAATTATGAGATCATCAGTAATCTGGTCTCTTAAAATTTATAAGTGAGCTGATCACTTTTTTTTTCTTATCACACACTTGTGATTCTCTACATTTTAAAGCAAGTTATTCATAATATTTTCCATTTTAATTTCATGTCATTACTACCGAGGTCACAAACTACACGAACTTTTTTTTGTTTGCATACTTTTACAAACTTTTTCGAAGATACATTTTCGAGACCTTGACCTTGATTGTTATTTAGATATCTTATTTTGTGGCGATTGAATAATAACGGACGCTAACAATAGAAAAGAGGCAAAAAATTGGATTTATCACGAAACAATTGTTCCGAATACTTTTATCTTTGTTTTCAATCAGAATCATAAAAAATACATGACAGCGTAATAATTTCGAATATATTCTTTGAAGGAAAAACTGCATCTGTCACAATTTGTCTGCTTACATCTTTTGTGTCTCTTACCTGTAAATAATATCATAAATTTTGTTTTTGCTTAAAGCTTTTGATACAAAGGAATGCACTGAGATACGTCTATCTAATTTAAGGAAAATCTCTAATAACAATAAAACAACATATACTTATTTAACTGCTAGCGCTCTAATACAGCAGATGATTGGAGTTACAATTACCAAACTTGGTACAGAAAAATTGCGTTAGAGGTTACAATTGGCATATTTGACCACTTTTAAATTTTAATCGAATCGACGAAGATTTCGAAAAAAAATCTTTTTTTGCTAATTACACATTTTTTTGTAATTAAATATCTTCCTTCGTAACGATAACAGCCACGGTGGCTTTGTGGTAAAGTCTCGGCTTCGGGGTTGGAGGGTTTCAGGTTCGTAACCCGGTTCCACTGAAGACTGTTGCACGTTAAATCACACGTAGGGGTCAAACGTCCTCCCGCTGGTGTGATACGGAAGTTTGGAGTGGGGGTGCCAGTTCAGGTGTCATCCTCGTCATCTGACCGCGGTTCAAAGTTACAAGGCCCAGCTTAAAGTAGCTCTCGTGTTGCTTCAAAACGGGGCGTTAATATAACTAAACCAAAATAAACTCCTTCGTAAAGATAAGAAGTTTTTCCTGATATTCTTTTGATTGTTTGAATATCATTTGATTGTAAAAGAACAAAAAAAAATTGATTGCACTAGTGATTATGCAAATGAGAATTCTTCAATATTTGCTGAAAAAATTGCAACACTTAGTATTCAAATGTAATGCATCATAAATTTCTGAATTACTGAGATGTGAATAATCAGCTTTTCCAATAGCCATAATTTATTTAAAACAAAGATATATGAATAAACACATTTGAGCGATAGGATCACATTTATTATCTTCTGAACTGTTTCAAGGAAATGATAAATACATTATCCCTAAAGGAAATAATCACGCTTAAAATATGCACGGGTTGAAAAATTGATCGTTAATTTTCGTGAATCTTCAAGAGAATATTTGAGACATCTCAAGGGTGCAAAATTAGCAAAGAATCTAAAGATGAAAGGACTGATGTTGCGGAACACAATTAGTTTCGATTCGATTTGTTGAGATAACTTGAGATAATTCCTCTTTAAGAATTTCAAGTAATCCTAAAAAAATATGCTTTATATTTGCGGACAAAGGTAATTTGAGGCATTTCTTTTCAATTAACTATCAAAATTCATTAAATAGTTTTAAATTATAAATTTTTTTATGAATATAAATTTATTCAACACTATATAACGCTTTATTTTAATAAAAACGTAATTTCCAATTTAACACATATGTATTATGCACACAATAGATATTCCTAGAATGAAAAAATAACAGTTACGGCTAATGTTACGTATGGATATAATATCAAGATATCATCGATGGCACATTTTCCTTAAAGCAAATTTGCAGATAGATATTTTGCAATCTTCCATACTTTCTTGAATATGTCATGCACACTTTTGGTTCACTTCAAGGCATAAATAAATAAACTTAATACATTTTTTGAAGATATTTAAGGCATTTTAAACCATAAACATGGACCATATTTATTGCTTTACACCTACTTTCTTCGAAGTAAAATAACTTTCAAAACTTTCCTATGGTTAAAAACATTGATTAAGCTTGCTTTTTAATTCCAGAAAAAATGAATATTAAGTATTTGCCTAAAATCTGATTTCTATTTAATTCATTCCTATCCATTTCATTTGTTTTAGTGGAATGAAGTAGTATTTTTGTATAGGCGTCCTTAATTTTATTAATCTTTTTATTTAATTAAGTCCTATCCATTTCTTTTATTGGTCATTAGTTTTAGTGGAATGAAGTAGTATTTTTGCATACGCGTCATTTTACAGTCCTGCATATTTTATGTCATTATTGCAGATGGAGTAAATTCATGCTCAAGTAATATAAGTCAAATGTTCCACTACGATTTGAATCGATTGATGTTAAAAGGGGACTTCTGACATCTGGCAGAGAACTGCTATACTGTTGTTAAAATGGATCCTCTGGGACTGTAAAAGGCATGTCTAGCATCACATGGAAACTTTGATGCTGTACCAAAACGTGGCTGCGAATGGCAGAAGCCCCGTTTATACACCAAAAGATGCATTCGCCTTCATCAAATTAGAAACGAAAATAAAAATGTAATTTCCGCCAAGAATGCACAAGTCCCCTTTTAACATCAATCGAATCATTTAATCATGGGATCATTTTGAATCTTGCAATTAGATGTTAGCTGACACATAGGCGAAGTCTTGGGGGAAGGGGGGGTAGTCACCCCCCGATTTTTAAGGAAAAAATTAAATTTTTATTTCATTTTAGCTATCTAAAACGAGGAATTATAAAAAACAATAGCGTCCGAGAAAGTTAACTAATTTTGTAGCTAAATTTTTAAATTTTGTTGTCTATCCCTATACTTTGAGGTTCTTTTATGAGTATATAAATTTTTTGTCCCCCCTACTTTTGCCACTCAATCGCCGCCACTGAGTTGACATGAGAAGTTATGTTTGTTAAGTGAGTGTGGAATCTCGTGAATTGACTCCATTACTACTCCGATATTAAATGCACATGTATCTGAAGTATATGGTATTCTTTGAAGTACATTTTTCCCAGATGTAGATATAAAACAACTAATAAACCATAATATAAGTTTACTTAGATATGATGACGTAAATTAAATGACTTTATAAGGAAAACTACTTTTCTCTTAGTGATTTATTTCTTAATTGAAATTAAAAAAGTACTTAAAAATGAGTTCATATCTAATAAGAAAAATGAGGAAAAAATTACACAATTTAAAAGCGCATCATGTTCTTCCTCTGAATTAGATTTTAGAAATAATGTTTTTTAACTTTTGTCTTGGAAAAACAATGAAGTTCTGTATTATAACAAAAGATAACGCATATTTTGAAACGAGATCAAGGACAAGGCCCATCAATTTGTTCAAATAAACAATATTATAAACAACATTTAATGATTTATTAATATGTAACAAAAGATTTTTCCAATTTATCCATTCTTTTTCGGCTTTAAAATAGCTTTTGAAATTTAAGCTGCATTTAAATGACAATAATATTTAAAAAGATACATGACTCTCTAGTGGAAAGTTGAATGTACCTTTTTTCCTCGACGGATCAACGATTGTCTATCTATAAAGCATTTTTCAAGTTAATATTTAATGCTCTGAGTTATTTAGAGCTATTTATAGCAAATTTCTAAAAATTGTCATATGTAAATTAAAATAAAATAAATAATCAGGTTTACGTTTCATCAGGAATGTTTAACAACTAACTTTAGATTAACTTAAAACTTTTTTAAAACTGGTAGTTCCAAAGGACTCTAGGGAAAGATAAGATTTGAAGAATATTGCCAAAACAAACGCAATTTTGCAAAACACGTTTCTTGTGTAACCTCGGAACTTTCCAATACCTCTTCTTCTGAACACACCTTTATGTGCACTTCTATGTAATATCAACCTTTAATAAGCACTTACCAGTTAAAAGACATATACTAGAGAGGTAGATATTATTTTTGAAGTCAACATAGTGACGTATATAACTAGGCTGTGACGTATCGTGACGTTAATATTTGTAGCCTGGAAAAAATACCATCTGGTATTGAGTAAAATTTCTTAAGCGTTGCTTACTAAATAAGAAAAAGCAGCGAAGTTACAATTCAGGTTTTGCGAGTGTTATATTAGGAATTGAAACTATATCTAGAATTTCTGAGAAAATACTCAAGTTTTAGATTGTGTTTCTTTTAAGTCAAGTTGTAATGAAAATAAACTTTTTTCTTTCAGAATTCAAGGATTTATTAATTGGTGCACTCTCTGCTCATTAAATTTAAAATTAATCTATAATATGTTTTATCATTGACTTTCGCTCTTTATGCAACATAGTTTAGAAGTTAAAATAATTGTAATTTACTGTTGCAGTAAAGTAGTAGGCACGAAACAACAGTCAAACTATAGCAAAAACCATTTGAGGGAAAAGTTATCCAAAAGTGAAACATGAAATACTATAAGTAGCAAATTGTCTAAAAATGGATTACAATATTGATGCATTAATATGTAGTATATGAAGAGACGTTTGTTAAATAAAATTCCTCTTCAGTTTCATTCAGAACTTCATCAATCGAAATTTACAAGCATTTAAATGAAACTTCATTTCAACCCAATACAATCTACATTTATCGAGAGCAAGAGATTTAAATATCCATAAAAAGTCTTAAAAGTGTTAAAATTAAATATCAACTGTAAACGCCATTAAGAAGTACAGAACAAGAGAGTACAAGACATACCCTAAATAGCGTTAAATTTAACTGTCACATCTATAACGTAGATGAATAAATATATCAAAAGAAAAAAATCATCATTTTCCGCATATTAGAAAAACAGAAAAACCCACAGCGATTTATAATATGCATAAATTTCAAATGAAGTCGTTAAAAAACATCAATATAGCAATTTACCTATTAAATAACTGAAAAGAAGTTTCTCTATAATGATTTTTATCGTTTGGTAAAATCTCCTGGAAAAGGAAAATGTAAACAAAAACGATTAGTTTATTTGTAGAAGACCTAATTGGAAAATTATCAAGCTATTTTAAAAAGAAATATGTAATACAAAAGGAGCACTGTTTTGTCGTTAGAGGAACGATAAGCATGGGTCTTCATCTGCTGGTTTTTCCTTCATGAAATTCGTAGATTTTATCAGTCGTAATATTTTCCAGAAGAAAACTGGCCTTCATTATATAAGATGGTTTTATGAACAGGATGAAAAGAACAGGAATTTTATAAATGATACGGTATCTTTGGATATGTTTTAGATATTTTTAATTGGTATAATTTTACGGAACGATAGAACGTAGTGATCTTTTGGTTTGAACACCAAATCCAAATACCAAAAATAGTCTGAAAGTACATTTCAAGACATATTACATATTTTATATTCAATTGCAGAACATACCGGTAATATTAACATTGGTTCATTTTAATAGAAGTTGAAACTGAAAGTTAATTTGAAATGTTTTTAACAAAGTCTCTTTTTTGCAGAGAAAATTTTTGAGGTAACACATTAAAAGGCAGTACTTAAGTAATTAAAATATGTAAAGTAATTAAAAGAAAATGTTGGTAATAATTATTACGAACAGTTCTTTCTATTGATTTTTTAAAATGTTTGCTAATTTCCTGTTATATTTCTATCTCAACACATAATAGGATTCGTTCTTCAAATTAAAAAAAAATATATATATATATATAAGCACTTCATTTGATACGGACTTTCGGTCTTATGTCCCGCTTTGAAGTTACAAGAGAGTTATATTTGATATTATATATCTCTTACTTATATTATCGCAAAAAACGGCTTACAAAAGGTTTATTACTGATTAAAGCACTTTGTAATATTACGTGAGTGCATATAATCTTTTAATAACTTTAGATCTAATTGAATATTTTTAGAAATGTGATAAAATTTCCTACAGAATGCTAAAGTGAATTTTATTTAACCTATTTAAAAGTATGTTTGTAATGCAAAAATTATGTCTCTTATATTTTTAATGGAATAGTCAGGCGACTTTCAGTATTAGCAATCTTTCCTAATCTTTGTAAATGGGAAGATTCCTTTTTTTGTTATTATTATGTTCAAATTGAGAAAAAGAGGCTTAATAAATTTCTATCAAGTGATTCAAAATATACTTGTAGTTTAAACAAATTAAGGAAAATGTATTTTTTGTGAAATATTTTTTCCTTTAACAGTAATTTAAAATTAATCAAAATTTTATACTTAAGGAAATCCTATTTTCATTCCAGAAATATTTAAAAGTAAGCATTTTACCATGGATATCGCGTACCTAAGATGGAACTATTTATCTCTTACCGAAAAACGAATAAAATATACATTAATTTTTACTTTTGAGATTGGTTTTTGTACGACTTAGAAGAAATTCATTGATAAAACATTTTAATGAGTTAAAACGCTTGCAGTTGTTTAGTAGAAATTTGATTTTCAGGTCAGCTGGAAACTTTTCCAAGATTGATTCTCATGAGGATTGAGGAGTATTAAATTTTTAAGGACCAAATTTAGTAGGAAAAAAGTTCACATATTTAATTCCGAAATTTTTTCTCATCTGTAGAATTAAAATATTTATTTAGTAATAGAATTTTGATCTTCCTAAAAATCAACATGCAATTTACTTTTGCCGTTGCACCCCGAATAATATAATTTAATATTCCAACCATAAAAAATTATTATTTTCAAAAGGGTTATACAGAATAGTCTCCACACACACATTTGTTTGTGGTGACTATTATTTTGTTTGATCGAGGCAAAAGAATATTTCAAGAAACCTATTCTCATTTTCGGAATAAATGAAAAACCAGTACATTATAAATATGTACCTGTTCTTGTATGAAATTATAATTATTGTGGGTTAATAGCTGCAAAGATTACAGGGAAATATCCCAAAAGGAAGTTAATTGATAGTTATCTATCAAATTCTTATCAGCGTTATCAGTGGAAAAAAATGGAAGGACAATACATAACTTTAGTTGAGGAAAAATAATTTTCATATAAATTATTATTAATTTACTCATAAAGTATTATTAAAGAACATTTTGTGCTCTGAAGAGGGAAAGGATCTTTATACAGATATTTGATAAATACTGATATGCAAGAACTTCTGATCAAAATCGAAATAAACTTGATAGTGAAATTGCTTTTCTGAAGAAAGCAAAGTGAATCTACGTAATATATCCATTTAACTGTTTTTGTTTCCGCTATATCTGTTGTATTTAAAATTAAACGTAAAATTTTATCTGCTTCAGGCGTTTTTTCTTATCAGACAGTTCTTCAATATTTTTAAAACGAATGTTTCATGATAATTGACAATGTCTATAAAATGTTTGAAGAAAGCAGTTGCAACTTATTAAAGAACTTCTGATCTAAATTTTACGCATTTTTACAGTAAGAAAATAATTAGTGATTTGGATTCTTATTGTGTTTTTCTATGAATAATATGGGTGAATCAACTTTTTTAAATTCATCATGGACATTGTAAGAAGCTAGGAATATCAGAAATCCTTTTTTCATTTCTTTGTCAGATTTTTTAAATCTAAGATAATGAAACCAGAACGAAAGTTTAACCTTCAAAACGAGCAACAACCTTCAGAAAAATTTATCTCGGCATAAGGAAAGAGAAGTTGACGAAAGTAATGAACCAGTTTCTTTTCTTCTCATTCTGAAATTAACTTTAATTGCACTTAAGTATTACGTCGTCGTAGAGCAGGAAAGTTATTATTCTATATTAATACGAAATTATGATCACACAATCAATGACTGCAGATTCCTATCATAAATCTTAAACTACAAGTATATAGGTAGAACCCTGAGGAACATACTATCTATCCTGTGGGATGGGTTAAACCTTGAACTTTTTCTGGGGAAATCCCGTTCAAATACCTCTTGTTTACGTCGTCGTTATGGCAGATAAAATGTTTTTCGTAAGTGGAATGTCGAGCATCGTGTTTTCAGGACTGGTCCAAAATATTTAGTAACATATTACGTATATGATATAAACGATCGAAGATATGACGTGTTTTTAAATCAGCTTACGTGAGCTGTAATTGCTGTCTTCATATCCACCGCTAACTGAAGCATCCTAACCGTGACAGCGTTATTTAAGCAATAAAAAAATGTATTATAAAATATAACAAAACTCGTTTTCTTAGCCTGAAGATGTTTTTAGAGTGCCAAGATCCTCTTTTATGTTTACTGTTCATAAGAAGAGATTTTTTTTCTGATGAGAAAAAAAAATTATGATTTAGTCGCTGCTAATACTAAATTTTTGTGCGGCTCACGTATTACATGGGAAACCCTTTCACTTTAGCTGATATGCTGTATTTTATCTAGCGTGACGCGTGAAAGCAAAAAGGAAAATTCAACAGTTATTAGTTTTTTAAACATTAACGGTTTTATTAGGTCACTTCAGCTTGAAAAACGGGATGCGACTTTACAGTATGCCAATTTCTTTAGCGCCAGATATTTTTTTTTATTTCCAAGCTATCCCAGTTTATCCAATGGACGTAAAGCTTGACACGAGTCGGTGGGAAGAAAAATTTCGGAGAATACAAACTACACCCACCTTGGATAGAATATACATACATAAAAATAAACATAAATATATAATAAATGAATAAATATACATAATAATAAACATAAAAAATATATTATAAATAAATAAAATTTTAAAAAGAAACATAAATATATAATAAATGAATAAATATACAAAATAATAAACATAAAAATATATTATAAATAAATAAAATTTTGAAAATAAACATAATAAAATAAACAAAAATAAAAGAAATTTATGAGAAGAACTCATTCAACAACATCCAACTGGTGCTCGAGAATCACACACAAAAGCATAAGAAATTAAAAAAGCATAAAAATTTCTTAGAAACTGACAAACGTTCAAAAATTTTATTTTGAGTAATACCAATAAAGTGCTTTACCTATTCGTTGGATTGCATTATATCTAATCTCTTCTAATTAGTTTAATTTATCCCCACAAGTCTAACTCATTTTTAGTTGTGTTGGTAGAATAAAATTCAGAAATTTTGAAAGATTCAGTTCCTCGGTCGAAAAAGAGCATTTGCAGAGGTAACTCATTTTTTCAAAGGTTGTATGTGATTCAGTATTCAGTAACGGAAGTAACTATGTTTAGAATTTTAATAAAAGCAAATTATACTAAGAAGAAAGAAAGAAATTAATACTGAGAATGAGAAACCACCAACTTGCTATTGTGTTCAATCATGGAAATTTTATTTAAACAATTTAAATGTAATTTATGCAGAAAAATAAAAAGGAAATTCCAAAACCTAAGAGGAAAAAAATTATGGAAAGAGGCATCTTGAATTTACTAAGTACATTCTTTGCTCCACGTTTTATTTTAACTCTTTAATAAATCAAGCATTACAAAAATCTTGTAGTAATTAAATTACTAATAATCATATGTTTCACATTCGTTCAATAATCAACAAATTTTTATTTACAGCATGCGTTTATTCTATTCCACACTATAATTTACCGGCCTGTCTATAGGAAAAACCGAATTTTATCTCGTTGTTTTAAGTTAACTTAATTCATCAATTACAGTTCTTTAATCAGAACAATCGAGAACTGAACCAATTAGATTTTGTTAACATGTTTTGGCCACTGGCGGATGTTTCAGACATCGATATAGTAATTAAAATCTTGGGCATTTCCTTAATTGTCATAAAATTTGTATTCAGAAAAGGAAAACGTATTCTCCGCCTTATAACTTTTTAAAGTGTCATTGAGAGGAATGTAGGAATCTAGAAAAAAAACTATGAAAAAAAAAAACGTTTCACGTGAATCTTTCAACGTCAGTGATCACGTGGATTATCACGGACAACACGTTCTGAATGAACGTGAAAGCTGTTTGCGAGTTGAGGGAATACTATAATGTGTGACGCGAGCAAAAGATAACATCCAAATGATAAACTATTTCCCAAACTGAATAATTAGATTTTCAGTAGGCAAACGGTGCGTCTTCAAAGTGTTCATTCTTAACCTCGGACACATTATCCTGTTTTATCTCTCCCTGACAGAACGGGTTTGTTTGAGGTTCTTCTGTACGTTGCTAAAATAATAAATGAGTACACAGTTTAAATCTTTTTTGGCTAATTCTTTGTTAGAATTGGTAAGATAGATCTATAATCTCATATTTTTTTATACATGTTTATTAGATAAATTGAAAAATTCAGCAGTTTGAAGGGATAAAAATAAGGCGGAACGTGACATTTGATTGCTGATGAATATTTTAAACAGTTAGATGTTATTGTAATAATTTTTTATTACTTTGAGCCAACTTCGAAAATAACGTACATTTGTTAAACATGTTACTTGAAAATAGAATACATAATAACACTCTTTTGAGTAGAAAATGGACCTATAAACCCTATAAGATTTAAAAGTCCTTATCAGCACTGCTATTGAATACCGAAAAAGTAACAAGGCTTTAAGCCGAGATATAAATTGCATACGATCCTCAGTTTGGTTCATGATTACTTTCTCCAAAGACGTTCTTCTGTGAATTTTGATAAAAGAATAGTTTATATCTGAGTAAACGAATCCATATGATAATTAATTTAGTTTACGCTTCTTAGTTTTCATTTTGCTCAGAAGCGATTCTACTGCATTTGCCACTTCTGTGTGTGTTATATGATAGGGTATCGGCAATTTATATTGTTATATATATTTCAACTACTTAGTTTTCTTGACCAATATGATACAATATTTTACATGTAAACTGTTCTTGTAAATTTATTGGCAGATGTTGAAGTGTGAGAAAAATTGTGAAGTGTTCTTTAATGAGTTAATTAGCATACATTTTTTTTAAAAAAAATTCTATATTGCAGTTAAATTAATTATTTATTTTGGATGATATGAAATTAGAAATAAGCAGTAGAAGTAGAATCAAGAAGTAATCAGTCTAGCCCCATCCAATATAAATTTGATATTGCAGCAACCTTGATTCTCAATCGGTTAAGAATGACCAGTTTTACGATGGCCTTAGGGTAATTCCTAACCCCTTGGCCTACTCATCAACATGGTGGATGAGTCTCCGATTGATATTTCAACCAGGCTGTTCTTTCTATTAAGGCATGCTAAACTAAAATCGTGGCATAGCTCTTCTTACTCGGTATAAATTTACAAGGAAACAAAATATTATTCGGAATCAACAAACTGCATATAGGACATTAAAAAAACGACGTACTTATCGTGAATAATTTCTTATCGATTCATTAAGAATGTGGAGTATTTCATTAATTTTAGGGAAAGAGTATGTCGTTACTTTTCCAGTCTAACGACAAGTATTCAAAATTGTGCAAAATTGAAGAAGAAAATTATAAAACTGAAAAGTATCAAACAACAGAAATTATCAATCTGCTTTCAGATAGAAAATCGCAGGTGTGACTTGTGTAAGATGAAATATAGTACAACGTAAATTAATAATCCTATTTTTCACAAGAATTTGATGTCTCTGACTCTGGTATGGTACTAAGATGATAATAAATTAACCTCATCTTTAACATTTTAATAACAAAGTATTATGATTTTATTTCTTAATAATCAAAATCCAACGCATTTCTAAAAGAATTATCTTCACATAAAAATTTAGTCTTTTGATCTTAAAATTAAATTGTTTCGTCAATTCTTCAGAGAAAAAACTTACATAAAATTTTATTCTTAGGGTTTTATGAATCTTATGTGAATTTCTTCAACTATTTTTCTATGAATATTGTATAATAATTAGCTAATAACTTATCCTTTTAGAATTAGTGATATTGTTCCTAACTATAGTACTTTAAAAAGGAAAACCTGATATTTTATAAACATAAAATAAAAGCAAGAAAACTTGAGAATGGATGTAGATCTCCAGGAAAAAATCAGACGAAACTAACAACAATATAATGCTATATGAACTTCTTAGGCACATGCAACAAAATTTTTTGTCATGTAATATATGCACAAACTTAATATTTCTCTTCAGTTGTGCGTTATTAAATTTTAGAAAATACAATTAAAATCTAATATTTGTGTTTCTTTCTTGCTTTAGTTTCTCCGAAATCTTGTTAAAATTGCTCCTAGAGCCGATGTTGCTGCGTTTCGACTGGGAGTTTGCCTTCCGTCTTTATGTTCTATGGATGACTTACAATTGATTATCAAAGAAGGTAAGTATTTTACATATTGTTGACAAAATAATAGTTTCTGATGTAAGCATGTGAATAAATTATTTTTAACAACAGCTGTTTTATTTACATGGCATATTTGAATGAAAGAAAATATAGTTCTTCAGGAAAAGTGCTAGAATGTAAATGTAATCCAGCAACTCCATTCTAGGCAACTTAGTACTCTGCGATTAATCAAATCTTTAAAAAAAATTTTCATATACCCATTGGGGCGGGCCGAAAAAGTCGAAGTATTTTAGATCTTTTTGCGGTAGTGCGGAAAAGTTGCGAACTCCCATCATTAAAAAGCGCGCAAAATCTTATAACTCTGAATTGATATGTTCTGTCGCCTCAATGGGCAGAAAGTTGAGAAAATTTGACTAAAAATGGTCAAAATTCAAAAATTAATACAAAATCACATATTTCGTTGATAGGTTTGCGGTAGTGCTTAAAAGTTAATATTTATTAACAACAACATCTTTACAAAATTTTAGAATTATAGGTTAATACCTTCTGCAGCCTCAACGGCGCTGAATTTTGGAAATTTAAGGCGAATTTTTAAAATAAATACACGTTTTAATTTACCTTATTATAATGCGAATAGAAACTTTATTCAACCTTTGAAACATTCAAAATTACAAAAGCAATATTTTTTGTAAACTTTTTTCGGATGCAAATTGGGACATTTGTTTTATGGATTCTAGTGTAGCTCTGATAAATCCATTCCTGTTCTGCGGTCCAACTCTTTTTTTGGAGGCTTCATAGATGAGTTACACAATTCTCTCAACTGTTTGCGTGCGTGAAGGAAATTTAATAAAGTCGTAGCCGTCCATTGGCACATCGTCCTGTATCATCTTCAGAAGTTCATGAGAACTGATATGTATGAGAACTGGAGGCGGTGTGACATAAAAAGCTTGCTAGTCAATGAGATCAACGTAGTTTGTCGCTCCAAAGTTAAAAGCGGGAATAACGAATCTGCGAACACAATTTCCTTCTGGGCCAATTTCAGCATTTATGAATATGTAACCAATGCACTATTGGATGATTTTAGCAACCTTATTTATCTGGGATGTGACGGCACAGTCGTGAACACTGGAGTGTTTAATGGTTAAATTCGTAGGCATGAATTGAAACTTCATCGATCAATCCAATGGATTATATGCTTACTTCATTTCAACGAGTTTCCATTACGAAACCTATTTGAACTCAAGTCTTCTGGTCCCTCGTCTTACACCAGAGACATTGGACGAAACCTGAAAGGATGCGAGAAGCTCCACTTGTTGCTTTTAATAGTATTGAATGTGAATTGCCAGGCATTGATCCCACCAACCTAAGTTGTGAACAGAAACACTTAACAGACATTTGCATAGCCATTAGTTCTGCCGTTGGTTCTTCAAATCTAGCGCCAACCGGGCACGTTGAATTTGGCCCGCTGGTTAACAACTGCAAATCGAATATTGAGGCTTTATACATCAACATCAAACCCATCAAATGAGTTGATAACTTTGGTTGTATTCATTCTAAGAGTTTACGCACCCTCATGGTTCGGAGTTAAGGTTCATCATTCCATAAAGGATGATGCTAGACACTTTCATCAGCTCATCTCGATACTTTCCTAAGAAGTATCGTGATATAATTGAACCAGTTATTTCTCGCAACGCTTACTTTGCGGCTCCAGAAAACATGCTTTTGGCTATGTTAACTAATGAGAGATGCGCACCACTGTACTAGATGAATAAAAAGACATGATTCAATTTCCAGTTAAAGGAAATATGCATCTAATTTCATTATCAAAACGAAGTTGGATTCGTTTTTCAAATGAATTCCTCATCTTAAAATATTTAAATCAAAGTACTTGTTATTATCTGTTACAATTAAAAGGTTCTGAATAGCAATAAATATCTGTTGCATAAGACTTATTATAATGAAACTTTACAGATATTTACGTTATTAAATGAGTGACTGTGTTGCCTTAAAAGTCATAAGTAGTGCTAAATTTTTATTCTTATTGTTTTCTATTCGTACATTGCGAAATTTAGGGGCATTCACACTGTTTTCTATAACTCTAAGTTATTTGACTTATTGGAAATTTTAAAGACAAGAGTTCCGTATTTTTTCTTCTCTGTTTTTAACAATTTCTTCTCAATCATTGTTGCTTTGCATTCTCTTTAATTTTCCTAGTTTGATATGTAGTATCCAGATTTCAGAATTAACGGGTATGTGATGTGGCGTAGTAGTAGTAATGATGGGGAAGGAAAAATGGAGTTCCATCGATTGCTAGACTCGTGCAAGGTGGTTCAAAGTGTGGACACAAAAGGAAGTGCTGGCCGAGGGGTCAGACGACACAGGAGAGGACGAACGGAAATAACGAAAGATGTTGCTGCGAAACACTGCTTAATTAAGTTTAAATTATTACGAGTTCATAGACTTGAAAATATTTTCAGACCAATCAACGCCGGGTATATCAGCTAGTATACTATAATAATCAATTATCAAAATTCACTGTATCGTATACAGAGTAATCAGTTCCTTACAGCATCTGTAGAGTGATTCAAATTCCTTTGATATCATACGAATCTTTTAGCTGACTTCAGTAAAATAACGTTCATTTATATTGTGGTTTATTCATATAAACGAAACATGAAAGCAGTGTTACCATCACATTCGAACCTCGACTTTCGCGTACACTTTCACATTC
>BGPR01000816.1:0-70963 GCA_013235015.1 Araneus ventricosus | reverse complement strand
TACAGATTTTAACAGAGCGCATCGATTTCCTATGCAAATTTCTTATGTAAGCTGTCTGATGCGGCTTTTTAAATGTATGACAGAAGAACGTTTATGAATTCAAGCTATCTTACTACGCAGAGTTAACTTTATCTCATCATGTCGCAAGTTACTATAGTACCACTAAACATTTAGTGTTATCGCCTTCAACATTTGTGATTAGCTACATGCTGAGAAAAATATCAGTTGACAACTGAAGACGCATTTAGAATTAATAGGATAAAATTGTGACTTTCAACTCACGTGCTATGCTAAGTAATGCAAGTAGTGGATAAAATAACTTTACAACAGAGAGCAATAAATAAAACAGAGAACCTTAGTTGTTGAAGGTATTTTTTTTAGTCGCATTTATTGAAGACATGAATGTCTGTTTTATTCTGTATGTTTTACATCTGTCAAACATGGAACTTTAGAACAGTAAAATGAGTTTATTTTTTTATATTTTATTGAATAAGAAATAAATTTTTGTTTTGATTCATTTATGAAGAAATAACTTTGGATATACTACACCATGATTATCAGTCATATTTTCAAACAGTCCTTAGCCAAATGAATGTAATTTCGTAATTAAAAAGGCCCTTAAGATGTCTTTTAATTTTTAAATTGAATTTATCACAATTTATAATTTATTAAATTTTAATGATTAAGTGACTAATCAGAGAGCGACTTTTCAGCATAGTCAAAGATACTTGACAAGCAATTCCTATCATCAATTTAAAAGTACTTTCGAAAATGTTAGTTAATTTTTACATGACTATATTACATTATAAACTTCATACGTTCTTCTAAAATTATAGCAATTTAAAGATAAACTCGAGCAGGAAAAAGATTCAAAATCAAGAATAGTTCATTAAGAAAGACACGAGGAAAATTATTGACCCACACAATTTAAAACAGAAACGCTTTTTTTAAGAATGAGAAGAATTCTGAACGTTTATAATTCTACAACACGAATTTTCAAATAAATTAGACATTATTTTGGAATTTTCTTCTCAAAAAAGCTTGATCTTTTCAATTAACATCTGCTTGGAAAATAGTTTTATTCATAATATGAACTGAAAGTTAAGATATAAATGATGGCGCTTTCGAACAAGTATTTTAGATCTTTTTTTATTACTCAGATGTAATGCACCTCAAAAGAGCATCAAATCTCGAAGAAAGATTTTTTGCAAATATATCATTTCTATAAGTAAATAATTTATCTTTATTTATTTATTTGCAAATGTACACTGCAGAAACTCCAGTTACAGTGCCGCATGGTACGATATAAACAGGGTGATAAAAAACACAAAATACAGAATAATGAATCAGAAATTGCAAACATAAAATATTTACACATTACAGAACAATATAATCATACTTAAAAGAGCACATCAATCACTTAAGGGTTTAAAAGTTGTAGAGATCTAACCATAAAAACATTAAAAGACATATTGGGAACACCAAGATCTTCAGAATATGTATGAAAAATAGTAAATCTAATTAAATTTAATAAAAACATTCAGAAAGTTCCGGCCCATGCTAGAAAACGAATAGAGTTGAATATTTCAAAGCAATCAGTCATGTTATTAATGACTTATAGAAAAATAGAATAAAATAAATATCTCTTCGTTGTTTCAAATTTTGAATAGCGTAAATTTCGCAAAGAGAAGTAAACGATATATCTTGAGAAAAAATGCGGTTAGTCCCGTAAAACAAGTAATACATGATTTTGTTTTGCACTTGCTCAAAAATTCTACATCTATTTTTTTCCCTGATTTATTTTCTCTATGAATAACATACTGTGATGACTGTAGCTACTTTTTTGACTAATTACTGCACAATTTTTAAAAAATAAGTGAGTGATTAATGAAAATTATTTCCTTATTAGCTGTGCTTATGGACTAATAGGGCTGCTGATCTTTGGTGGAACCGCTTTAGAAGTTTATTTTCGCTTCACGAAGACTGAACCAATCGATGATGTTTATATACAAAAAACAAGTAGGAATTTTTCTTCTCCTATTTTGGTGGGTTAAAGAATGTGTTATATATCTTTATTTTCAATTTTTAATTCCTATTTATATTAATCTATAATATGAAAGAGAAAATACATGTATTTGTCTGTCTGTCGGTCACAAGAACTCCTCCTAAACGATGAATGGTAGAGAAATGAAATTTGCACACGACATTCTGGGGTTCATTTCAACTATGCAGTTTTCAAGTGTCAGAATTCATTAGTTCTTAATTAAATGACGAAAATTAAGCCATTTTAATCCTAATTATTAGATGTTTTTCGCCAATAACTTCTGAAATATTTATCGCAGGAAAATAATTTTTACACCATCTTAAAGAGCAAGAATTAATTGTCTTTTTAATTATATTTATTCCATTGTGGAGCAATTTCTTCTCCAATTGCAGTTAAGGTTTCGAAATTTATTTTTAACGAAATGTTTAACAATACTTTCTATTCTTATAAAATTGAATTCAAGCCAATTAACTGTTTCATGAAGTCTTTGATTCATATGCATTTGCCACTTTTACAGTTAATATAATAAAATATTATTTTCTTTGGACACTTTTAAATCTAAGGTAGACTTTTCATTTCCGTTTTTATGTGGTAGCATGTACCACCATTAATATAGTTGCACAGTAATCCAATTACAGCGCAATTGGAAAAATTAATTTCTTTATGAGATGTATTGTTTAATTTAAAAAAATATACTAAATTATCCTTATGAGTGTGTTAACTCTTACAAGGTTACTTAGTTCAGTTCCTATCGAAAGGAAACGAACTAGGGAGGGAAAATGTGTTTTACCAGTCTATCTGTCACAAGAATGCTTCCTGAACGGTGAATAGTATCTACATGAAATTTGCACATGCCATTCTGAGGTCCACTTCTAGATCAATTGTGCTTTTTTCAACTTTCAAAAATTATAACGTCTTAAAATGTTTACTTAAATAACAAAAATTAAGCCGATTTCCGATGTTTTTCTCAGTTTTTCACCTGTAACTTATTAAATATGTATTGCACGAAGATGATTTATGTGCCATCTTAAAAGCAGAAAATTTTCTCTTTACTGATCTTAATTTAAATGGCATGCGTTCTTTTCCCTCAATTTTAATAAACGCTTCGAAATTCATTTCAAACATAGTTTTTAACAATGCTATTTTGTAATTAAATTCATACGGATTAATTTTTTTTATCAAATCCTTCATTCCGTGTTTTTCCAACTGTTAAAGTTATAATAAAAAATACTACTTTCTTCAAATATTAACAGAAAGGCAGAATTTTTATTTCCACTTTTATTTCGTAGCATGCACATATTTCAATATGTTTGCACAGCAATCCTATGACGTTAGTTAATTATTATCCCTATGCGATGTTTCATTTAATTTTGACAAATATTTAAATGATATTAATGAGTGTGCAAAGTCGTTCAAGGTTATTGAGTCCGGTTTCGAAGGGAGAGGACTTACGGAGAAAAAAAGGAACACTATCCGGTGTTTTTCTGATCAGGCACACAGAAACCAAAAAAAAGTGGATGGTACTTCGGATGGTGGTAATAATCTTCTATTGTCGACGTAGTTATGATGGGGATGGAAAAATGGAGTTCCAAGGATTGCTATACTCGTGCCAGGTGTTTGAAAGTGGAGACAAAAGGAAGTGCTGGCCGAGGAGTCAGACGACACGGGAGAGGACGAACGGAAATGAACGAAAGATGATGCTGCGAAACACTGTTTAATTAAGTTTAAATTGTTGGAAATTCATAGACTTGAAAATATTTCCACCCCGAGCAACGCTGGTATATTAGGTAATCGTCTTATAAATATTAAAAACAAATAATAAAATATAAATTGGTTAGGTGTTAGGTTAATTAGATCTAAAATACAACTCATTCTAAATTTATTTGTATTTTACCCTCCGTATTTATTCATGTGTGGTGATAAATAACTGTTGTTAATTTATACCGAAAGAGAAAACTATATCAAGAGAGAAAAATTTTCCGTTAACGAATTTTTTTCAAAGTAAATGTCTAAAAGTTTTTCTATAAAATTTGAATCTTATTTACGCTTCTGCTCGGATTAGAAAGATTATGCTACAAATTTAAAGTAATTGCCTGATTAAAATTAATCCTGTGATTTATGACAAAATAATGAATATTAAGTATGTACATTTTTTTTCCTTTCCCAAGTGTTTTAAAACGAGGCTCATCAGAATTTAAAAAATTTGAAGTCTCTTTGTATTCCTATACTCATGATAGGGCAAATTCGTGTCGAATCGCAACAAATGTTTAAATAGAAACATGGTTTTGTGGAAAATAAATGAAAGACCTATTTATAATCTACGTTAGATGAATATTTGGCCTTGTCTTTTTGTTTACTTTAATTGAAAGGATACATATTTATTTTATTTTGCGCAGGAACATGTCGTAATAAGACGCACAAATAAAAAACAAACTTCCCGGTTTAAATCCCTTTAAAAGTTTTGATTTGGTACATGTCGAATAACCACGAACGTTGTAAGCAAACATCTGTTGACAATAGAACATAGTTTTCGAAGTTTCAGATTTAGCACATTGATAATATTCATTTTTAGTTCCTGCATAGATTGGCTTAAGAAGTAATTAGGATTAGTAATTCATACATCTTACAAAATGGAAAACTAAAATTAATAGCTTTGTGCGCGACGCGGCTACATTTTTCTAGTGTCACAAATTAATTCTTTGTTTACACATAAAACTACTACTATTTTAGAAATTTCCCAAAAGAGCATATCTAAATATTCTTAATAGTATTAAAAAGGATATCTTTAATTTAAATTATCCTTAATTTATCCCTAAATTAGTCTTGTGAAATTTGAGTTTCGTATTAAAATTTGTTTTTGACGAACTTATTACTTTTAAATAAAAGTTTACATTATTTTTTATATGCAATATGCAATACATCCAGGTTTTGAATTATTTATTCATCCCTTACACATAAAAAATATAACGCATATTTAAAAAACATACGGAAAGACTACAAATAAGTTTCAAATAGCCTTTGCAAGAAAAAGTTTTATGACATTTTTGAAATAAAATTCAATCTCATAAATTGTATATAGAAGAGGTTCTCGATAATATTACATTTTCTCATCTTCAACCGAGTTTCTTTTTATAACTTTTCTACAGTTTTTCTATTTTTAAATCATGAAACAACATTATGATTTTTTTCTGAAAAAATTCAAAACATAAATTTTCTCATTCCTTTTCAGACATATGGGTACAATCCATGCTAGCTTTCTCCGTTCCAAGAAACACGCGAAAGTTGTTTTCTCTGACTTCTATAGAAACCTCAAAAATTGGGGTCGTTCGAGGAATGAAAATTTTCTCGATATGTATCTACATATTGGTATGGACGTATGCAACACCTCAAGACTATCATTTTTTCAAATTTCGTAAGTATATATCTTAAATAAAAATATAAAAAAATCCAATTATATTTTTTAATTTAGAATTGCTTATTCTGTATCAAAAAATATAAAATGCATAGAATATTTTTAACAAAAAACTTGTTTACATTTGGTGGGAAATTATTCATGTTTACATAAATGTTTCGTTTTCTCACAGGAAATGCCTTTTCTTTCTTCAAATTTTTCGAGCAGTGGTGGTTCACAGTACTCGCAAATGCCTCTGCTGGCGTTGATTCAATCTTCTTGCTAGCGTGAGTAATTGATTAATTAACCTTAAAATTAATATAGCTATGAAATTTTTACAATTTTAATTATGTATTAAAAATAAATGCTTTAAGAAAAGCATCTCACTTAATCATAGGATGCTATCAATGTAAATTTATTTAAATTTGTATTTTTAATAGATCATAAAAGTCCTTATGATCATATTCCTTATTTACAAGAGGCCGCATTGGCTTAATGGCAAGGTGTCGCCTCGGAACCGGAGGGTTTCAGGTTCGGAAAACTGGTTTTAAAAGTGGAGCTAAGAGTTTGATCGTTACTTTAACTTATCAACAAAAGTATTTATCAATTTTAGAAATATTTATTTTCATCAAAATTGTTAGTTTTACAACAGATTGTAAATATACGAGACATATGTATATTTACTCTGTTTTCTTTCTGTTAAAGCATAAGATTCAAACTTTTTTTCTAGTTTTCCCTCATCATAGAAATTCATCTCAGGTTAGGGGAAGACCAGAATAAGTACATAACTGTAAAAGACTAGGGGTTTTTTGCTGTTATTTACGTGTATTTCCTTTTACTTTTGTGAATTCATTCAAATCCTATCTCGATCATTTTAACTAAGAGTAATATTCAGTTTTTCATTTTTGGATTTTTATTCAATAAGAAAACCCATGATTTTATTTAATGATGTATGTTTTGTTTGTCATATCGCAGTTACGTGCGAATAAATTAAATTTGATTTGAATGCTTTTATATAATTTATACTTTGTATTAGCTATTTATCAAGTGAATTTATTACTCTTTCTGAATCACATGCATTTTAATGAAATATTTATATATTTTTTATTTCAGTGGTTTCCAATTGGCGTACAATTATTGGAAAAACAGCCGCACTCAAAGAATAACCGTCAACGCTGCGAAGTTTCTTCTTAAGTGGTACTCGAGGTATGGAATTATTTAATAAATTTAATAAAAAATATTTACAAACCTTTTTTGCGTATATCTAGAAAATTATAAAACTTGGGAATTAAATTTTTAATTAAACATTCTTTACTCGTAAGAAAGTCATTTTAGTGAAATTTCGTTTTCCAAATTTACATTTCCAAGTTGACTTTAACCCCTTAACTGTGCTGTTTTCTCAGCTAACTAATTAGATCAAACCTTCCTTTTTCAAAATGTTTTGCAGTATTGATAAAATTAATAGTCCATAGAACACGTGTGATGATTATAGAATACCGGTCATTTTTGTATCAAATTATAATGTCCATGGATGACATAATTTCAGGTTAAGGTAAGTTAAGGTGACATAAGTTTAAAATTAATTAATTAAATTCAATAATTCAATGCACGAACCACACTTTTTTCCCACATTAAAGGTGTTTAATAAGTCTTCGTCACTGAATCATGAAGTCATTCACATTTTAATATGTTACCGATTTTGTGACCATATGCTTAAGATTCATGGACAAATTTTGGAAAATCTGAATTAAGCAATAAAAACATACTAGAATGAACATTACTAGAACATACGAAATTTAAAACGTTTAAATTTATACTCTTATTTAATTACTAAGTGAACGTGTATTCGTATTTCTTCTGTAACTTTTCTAATAGAAATAGCGTATTATTTTCCTTACTATAATTGCAAAGTTTCCTTAGCGTGCTTTTATTTTGTTTTAAATTACAAATCGTAAGCTATAATGAAAATGAAGATACTTTTTCGTTATGCATGGAATATTTTTTCATCGATTATTTAATAAAAGAATTATCACTTATGGACAATAAAGAATCTTCATTTAACATATGAAATAACGCTACATAGCCATTAGCTCAAGAAATTATTTACCAATCAAAATAAAATAATTACGTGTTAAAATAAAAGATGGACATTCCTTAATTCCATCATTATTCATCCATTCAGTATTTAGGGGTGGAAATGTGAATGCCATTCATGATGATTTTTCACTTCGAGAATCATTAACTACAATAATATTTTTAAAAAATTTAAAGCCATAAATTCTTTGAATTATAGAAGTCCATGGCTAAGCAAATTTAATGTTTGTTATTAGAATACGGCAATTAAATAAACGATGCAACAGACTCTACGCAATGAAATGACTACTATCAAAAGACAATTGCCTGGGATGAATAACCTTCAGGAATTGGGGAAAACGAAAGATGGAAGAATAGCTTCTTCCTTATTTATAAAAGTGTATTTTTTATAAAATGTAAAATACTTCTTTCTTGTAGTAACTTTACTCAAGGTTTTATCATTGTCTTTTTTTGTAGGTTTACGCTCTCACAAATCCTTGTCATAACATTACTGCTGTTGTTGCCTTTGGTGGGAAGCGGACCTATTTGGGACGATGTTGTAGATCCAACGATAAAAAATTGCAAGCAGCGTTGGTGGCTGAACTTGTTGGGTCTTAACAACTTTTGGCCTTCTGATACAACAGTACGTAGTTTCCCTCCTTACTTTTTAAAAAAGAGTTCAAAAAATAAAAGTAACGCTCTCCTTGCATGTTTGTAACCTTAAAAGTACAAATAATTAAACGGTAAAATCCAATAACTGAGGAAATGTGGAAAAAAAAAATGTTACGCATAATTATTTTGGAAATATAATAAGCAAGACATGTATTTGTGCTTAACCATTTATGTTAATATGCAAAAAAGTTTCTGCTTTATTTGCTGATTTAACGGCCAATTTTGTTGGTACTCGATTAGAAAATAGAGGTAAATCTCATAACTTTCAATTTCGAACATTTATGCACTGAAATAACATCACATCTGTAATGTATTACTTGCAAGAGGACACATAAGATTATTAAGCGCCATGCGGTGTTTGATAATTGAATTCAATTCAGCGCTTGAAAATTTTCGTATTTTGATAAAATTTTTATTTTCAATAACGCAATAATAAAAAAATAAATTTAATAATTTGGGGTATACAGTTATTTTCGCGTTTCTTTTTGTTTTTAATTTCATTGTAATGGAGTTTCTATTAGAATTCTGTTCGTACGCATGTTGCCTAATAGTTACCGAATTTGGACAGCGATGTCTAGATCGGACAGGTATCATAACTTCAATTCTATTAAATATTTGGGACAGAAAATAAGCAAATTATGATGTAACGATCAAAATGTGGTGTATGAAATAGTTTATTTTTACAGTTATAGAGCAAGTGTTTAGAGTTAGATATTATCACTTAAATATTTTAACAATAGACTAATGGGTCTTACGCTGTTTGAAAGTGAGTAGCGAAATATGTTATTATATCCTCATATATGAAATTTGTTTGGTTATAATTTACTATATTATTAAAATGATTTAAAGAAAAGGCTAGGGGAATTTTTTTGTTTTTGTCTAAAAGTTACTTAGATTGGAACACTTGCCTAAATTGAATCACAAACATTTTTCTAAATTGCAATATTTAAATCAAAGGGACTTTTATCTTAAATCAGGGAAATAGCTCAGAAAGAAATTGCACCACTAGTAGGCCTCATAAATAAGAAGTGGATCAAGCAGAAAGAACAAAATGCAATAAAATATTATCAAAGACATCAAATGTTGGATCAAAAAGAACAAAATTTAAGGTTTAGCTTTTTATCAAATGCCAGGAAACATAGGAAGCAGGAAAACTGATGCAGTGTATAAAAAGTTATACTTGGGGTCATACATTGCGTGCTGGTGTGAATTTGAGAATCAAAAAATATTTTATTCTTAAAAAAATAGGTGGTGCAATTGGTGAAAGCGGTTTCCTTAATTGGACCGATGACACAATTTTTTAAAGATATTTTTTCCTACTTTTAATTGTATTTCAAAAAAAATTAATTATATTGTTTTGAAAATAAATAATTGTATACTTGATTAAAAAATTGCATTACTTGTTTTTTTAAAAATCATTCTCCATCAACTGTTTATTAAAATATGTCCAGGTGATTTAGATTCGGCAAGCTTACCTTTTTACAATATTCAAACAAACTTATTTTCATAGTTAACATCACTTTTTATTACAGTGCTTAGCTCATACGTGGCTGATTTGTTGTATGTTTCATCTGTTTCTGATTTCTCCTATTTTGATTTTCATTCTAAGCAGGTAAGCAGCATTTATATAATATTCTTTCATGAAAAGGAAGTTCCGTCAAAATTATCAAAATGAGCTACATATTGTTTAGTTCATTTTGAAAAATTTGAATTGATAGCTGTTAAAAATATGCGTTTCTTTATTTTTTAAATGAGGAGGATTTTATTGACAATACGGGTCAATTATTTTCACTCTCGAAATTGTTTCCAAAGAAGGGCCACAAATTAAATGCCATATAACAAAAATATTTTTGTGTTATATTTTTTTTTAAAAATTACCATTCCACAACGATGGTTCCTATTAATTTTTTAAAGGCCCCAATAGATTTTTTCTTTTTTCAAAATTAGATTTAGCTTTTCAGATATTTTTAGAAATTAGCTTTTCGTTACCTCTCTAGAAAAAAAAAATTCCAACATGTGGCTCATTCACTATGAAATTCGGATATAAAAATGTTAAGCATTTTGTAGCTAAATGTGCAACTTCTATCATATTTCAAAACCTGGAATATTTCTCAATCTCAATTCACTACATTTACAGAGTTCAAAATTTTTCAGAGATTTTCGATCTTTTCAGAAATGAAAAAAATCATATATAAAATTCGCAAATGCTTTTGAAATTACACTCTCTGCTGTGATGTAGAAGTTCGGACTGGGGTTGCCAGCTCTACTGTTTAGATCGCCATCTGATCACGGTTCAAAATTATGAGGTTCGTCTCATAATTGACCTTGTGTATCTTCAAGATGGAACGTTAATCTAACTAAGCTAAACAAAATTTTGAAATTCGACAACAGTTAATTTCATCCTAGGCTCATAAATAACAATTCCAAGTTTTTTTAAAAATGAACATCTAAATAGAAAAAAAGGGCTTTAAGTTAAAACATACCTAATAGAAATAGAATAACATGATTGTGTTGATTTAAACAATTCTGTTATTTTTTGTGATTCATTTTAAATAAATATTAACACTGAATACTGATGTATCTTTTCTAGATCCACAACTGTAGGAGTATTTGTCAACTGCATACTTATAATGGGAAGCAGTGTTGCTATTGCCATGGTCACTCTTATGAATGATCTACCTCCAACGCCTGCATTTTACTTTATGAGTTTTGTGTAAGTAAAAAATCCAATTTAGATGAAAGTTTTTTTATTTAACTAATTATCTCTGAATTAACATCTTATTTTTACTTAACAAAATTATTTTACTCAACAAACTACTTTCATGATCACTAGTGTCACATCTAAAATATGGAACTTTATTTAAAAGAAAATTGACTAAATATGTCTAAACAAGACTGTGTTCATCACATTACGATACAAGCAAACATTTCATTTGAATAAAATGAGATACAATAAGGAGCATTCAAAGTATTATTGCTAAATGCCTGAGTTCACATTCGCTATCAATTCACAGTTAACAGTTTACAACAAGCAAATTAGCTAATGACTGGACGACGATTTTCTGAAAACAGTTTTTAATTCGGAGTCGAATAAATGATGATTTTTAATAGGGTCATTGTGAAATTTCTAGAAACGCCGTTTTGATTTGAAATTGAACTTTCAATATTCCAAATTGAATTTCAGGGTTATACTTTTCTTTCAAGAATTAGCGAAAAATTCCTAAACTTCGTCTAATGCTCGGTTTATCGCTGAATCTTGTTGATAAATCATCTCTGTAAAAGGATATTTTCAGAATTAGCCTCGAAAATTTAAAATTTCACAATTTTTAAATTTAATTCCTACAATTATATAAACAAATAGTACTTCCATGAAATTTTATCCTCGAATTCCAACTTTCAAATAGCATAATTTACCACCTAATTATTCTGAAATTAAATTCAAAAATCAATTAACAGAAATATTTTAATTAAAAGAACTGCAAACATACGAGGAGTGTAAAAAAGTTTCGATAATAGCTCTGTTGTCAAGAAACTAAAATGTTTATCTACGTGTCCCTTTCGAAGTGGTCTCCTTGCACCTCAATACAGTAGTTCCAGCATTCTTGTCACTTCTAGAATGTGACCTGGAACTCCATTTCTCTAAGCGTGCCAGCGATACGCGTTGGATCTCCGCAATGGTTCTCTCTTTCATCTCCCAGTGATGTTCTTCCACTCTTGAAGGGCATGTGCGACTCAAAACACCTCGCACGTTTCATGGCAGCATTGCCGTAAACTTGCTGCATCATAATATACAACGTTCCTGTGACAGATTTGCCAAGTTTCACACAAAATTTCACTTTTGCTATTTGTCTGGCTTGTTGTCCTTTTTGGAATCGCAAAAGTGGTAACGCATGTGGTCACAAAAACAAGAACTGCATAGTTACTGATAAGCACAGTACCATGTCACTTGACAAACTGATTTACGAACAACAGTGTTCCCTGTGACTGTGTTCTGTTGGCGTCTTACAGAACAAGTCTAGCAATTTTTCGATAAAACCTCTTATCGGCGGTACTCCCTAAATAAATCCAACTCCTTTACTGTTACCGGTGCCACTTGAAAAATAGTTGCTAGTGAAATAAACAAAATCGTCAATTCAATATAGGCAGTACCTTATGCATTTGACAGTTACGACGTGTTTCAATCAACACAATACCTACATGTTATTGCATCTTTGCATAAAACTAAAAGTCCTAATTCATTCTCATTATTTAATTGCTTAAATTGCTCATTCTTTATAAAACTAATTTTTAATACTGTAAGAAACAATCTTTTGATAAATTTCTTTTGCAGAAATATCAAATCAATTTGGCAAAAGGTATTTATTCAAGCTTATGATCATATTGGACCATTCTGCATAGGAATACTGTTAGGATTCTTCCTCACACGATATGAGAAACTGAAAGTAAATAAGGTAAGTAATTGTAAATAGAGTTTTTAAGCAAAAGTTCTAAGTACATTAGGAATTGAAATCTATTTTTTAATGAAATAATGCAGATGTTCTTTAATTAAATGATACTATGTTTCTATAACATAAAGCGTGTTAAGACATAAATTGAGGAATTTTTGATGATGTGATCATGATATAAAAAGTACCTCAAAGTACAGCATAATAATTGATTTTCTGCCAAAATACATGCGTTCTTAAAATAAAATTTATTTTAATTTATATTTTTTGAGTTGGTAATGTAGAATTTTAAGAAATTAGAGAACTACTTAACTTTCTAACTTACTAGACTGTCTTGACGGTTAGCTTGTTTGGTGCGGAATTTTTGGCTCATAGACATAATATTAAATTAACGTCTAGGAATGGAAACTCAAAACCCTCTGAGTGCCCAGTTAGTCGTCCGTTCAATTCAATGAAATATATTCCTTTCGTCTCTCTGAATTTTCACTAATTATTAAGAGAAAAGAGAAGATAGGAAGGTCAAAAAATACTGAAAAATAACAGCAAAAATCGTATCGAAATTAACTATTTCTTTCCCATTGTAAAGAGAAAAGTGAATCTCAGGTCTGGCATTCAAGCTTTCATTTGAGCCTTTCAGCCGCTGATTCAGGTTTGGACAAAAAAAAGCTACTAATATGGTTGCGGCCATCAACAAATGAAACTTTCAGCTCCACAGGACTTCAGGAAAAATAGATGATATTATTACCTATCCTTGATAAGTACCGACTAAACAATTAGGGTTTTATTTTTTTCAATTAAAAAAACGAAATTGAAGAAAGAGATGCCTCCGAAAATACCGAAATATCGAAGCAAGCACAAATTGTAACTTTTTTCAGAATAAAAATAATAATAAAGTTCTTTTTTAAGATGATTCTTTAAATTTTTTAAATCAGAAATAAAGAATTAGGGCTTGTGGTTAAATAAGTATTTTGCCCTTCCAAACATGAAATCACTTTAAAGAGGCCTCAGTTCTATGCTGCCAATTTTCCTTGGAAGGGAGAGTGGCCGCTTATAGAAAGATTTCACTGCACGTATTGTATAGCAACGGATTTGGAAACCTTCGGCGCTTTTGCGCATGTGCCGGATGGAGTTATTTTCATCAAAATAGGGGGGAAGTGAAGAATGGGAGGGTGATGTTTACATTTTACTGAGCGTGATCTAACAAAGAACTCCGGAAAGACGCTCATATGACTCATTGCCTGACAACCCTTTCCGGTGTAAAATCGTCTAAAAGTGGTAGTCTCTGAATCCGTGGTCAGACTATAATTGCGATCGAGGCAAAAGAAAGAAAGAAATTCATTCTAACCTTTACTAATCAGCATTTACTGATATGAGTACTTAAAATTTCACTCATACGAAAGGCGGCAGTAAAGAAGTTTACAATATTCACACCAAAATTATTTTTCATTTATTTATTCATTTTGTATGAAGTCACATAATCTGAATCAGACTCATGGTATTTAAAAGCTTTCTAGTTAATTTATATCAAAAAAAGAATTTTTTTAAAAAAAATTGCTGGACAAATGAATGTCATTATTTGTATAAAACGGAGAAGTTTTTATATTTAGTATGTTTTGTTGTTTCAGATCGTGGTTTGTGTAGGCTGGTTGTTTGCTGCTGCACTCAGCCTGAGTGTCTTATGTGGACTGTACGGTTATCACCATGGTGAAATAATGGAGATGACTAGGTCAGCAGTTTACGCATCTCTTCACAGGAGCGTATGGTCATTGGGCATAGCTTGGATAATATTTGCATGTTATTACGGTTATGGAGGTAAGATAAAATCTAGTATAAGTAATTTCTTTTAAGGAATATAAGATGTTTTACCTGCTGCCAGAAAAGATTTTGAAGAATCTGTTAGAAGTTTTCTGAAAAAGCTCACAACATGAATGTGCTTCAATTTGGTGTTCTAAAGAAATTTTTAAGGAAACCATGTGATAAAATATATTTCATTACCAAAGCATATAATTGACTAATTTTATAACAGTATTATTTATTTATGGTAAATTGAGGAAAGCTTGACAAAACTCAGCAATAAGATAAAGTAGGACCATTCAGTTCTTTGAGTGCACATTTTAATTTCCTTCTCTTTTGAGAAGATTTGACAATAGCAGTTCATTGATAATCCTTTAGTTTTGATGTGTATGATTCACAAAGATATGATTCATTATGTATATGATTCATTAATGTATATGAACATAAAAAAGTCTTTAAAACAACCACGAAAATTATCAATTTATTTGACGTAGTGATGAGTGTTATTAAATGATTCTGCGAACAGTAATGACGACTGTTAAGCGTATATCACACGCAGAGCTATCGTACGCTGTTTTCGTCAGCGTGAGCGCAATGACAGTTACCAAAAAAGTTTGTAGCACGTGACGCATTGAGGCAACCGGTCAGACAGGATTTCGGTCATCGTTGGGGCGAACTACGTCACCGTCAAAGTCACACCCGATTGGTTTGAATTATCGCTGCTGACGATTTTCCGTCAGTATCGTGTGCATTTTCAAACCGGTTGAATACAGCCCACGATTTCCGTCATCTTGTCTGACCGGTCACGTGCTAAACACTTTTTTGGTGAGTGGCATTGCGCTCATGCTGACGAAAACAGCTTACGATAGCTCTCCGTGTGATATACACTTTATGGCCCAACAAGGAGCTTGATTCGAAACTTGATACATATATCAATATGGTTTTAAATGGAAAAAAATTATATTATACAAAACGATTAAAGGATGAAAGCGCCGTAGAGGGAAGTTTTTCAGGTGCATTCAAACCTCTTGCAATACCGTTGATTCGTTCCTTTTCGTATCGAAGCCGCGCTCAGCTCAACCAAAATAGTTTGACGTTAAAATTCGTGCTATATGAGGAATTCCCCACATTTGTAACGCCGTGTTGGAGAAAGATTGTAAATTTTTGTCATGTTATATGAGTGCCATGTTGTAGGATTGTTGAGTGCGAATTATTTGGGTTCAATTGAATTATATATCATATGCGAATCTAATTTTTAAAGCGCATTATAAGTGAATTATTGAATTGTATGAAATGCATCTTTGATCTGTATCAAAAATTTTAGAAATAATTTAGTTTATTGTGGCCAAAATTTGATAAGAAGAGTGTTTATTTGAATCATGTCATGTATGAGAAGGGTTGTGTTCCAGTTACACAAAATCAGGTGAAAATTAATTAACTAAAAACCCAAAGGTTAATTTATTGAAAATTTCCAAAAGGAAGTGTGGAAAGAATTTCCAAAAAAAGTAAAATGTGCCTTTTAAACCAAACCAGAAAAGTTGATCTATATGAGTTTTTAATTATGCATGGAATATTAATATCTCTTCATTCTTCCAATAAATTAGGATAACTTTTAATAAATTTCTGCTAGTTTTCTAATTCAAAAAAAGTAAAATTTGAAAATAATTCTTTCAGGTATCGTCAACACTATTTTATCATGGGAATACTTAATTCCTCTAGATAGACTTGCTGTCTTACTTTACGTGCTTCACCCGCTGGCAATGTTTTTGCATGAAGGCACTCTCCGGGAAAAAATGTACATGGGTCATTTGGACCAGGTTAGTATAGTTATTAATTTGTATAGAAACTGAACATTCTACCTCAATGGGCTTAATTATGCTATCAACATTTTCTTTATCCTTGAAAACGTATTTAAGTGAGTTTGATTTGCTTTATTGTGTGGATTATCATATCCAGTATTAATTGTAACATAACAAACTGAACTATAAAAATGAAATGTTCATAAACTTTTAACACATCTAGTTTCAATATACTGACAATAACAATTCATGATTTGAAGATTTCTGTGGAAAGCATTAGATTTACAATTACTTTAGTCAAAAATTGCCTTAAAGATTGCTAAAAATATAATGTCATCAGAAATCATTTGTAATTAATTGATTGATATTTATTTATTTATTGCACCTTGCAATATCCACAACTGAGAATTATTCTTATCAGATTGCGTTTATAATTTATTTCGTTTTGCATGCTTTTCTTTTTCTCTATGTTCTTTTGCGTTTATTGTGAGTTAATTAAATTTATTACAATTGAATGCGGAGAGTTGTCTTTTCTTGTTGTAGGCATTGTGACAAACTGAATTAATAGTTTTTATTAAAAAATTATGAAATTTCATTGAATTTTCAATTTAGATATTTCAATGCCAGTTGTCTTGATAGATTTAGAATGTAGAATTTAACTACGACCATGCAGTTTTTCATGTAAATTTTTTTAAAAAATGATGGATTTTGAAAATTATTAGAAATATTCTCTTAATATAATAATGGTTGGTCACTTAGTAGGAGTAAAATTCGTATCACTGTATTCTTATTCACGTATTATTTGTCTTCTAGGCCATTTATACAACAGCGTACATCGTTTTCACTGTTGCCCTTGCTGCCGTATGCTACATTACGTGTGCCGCACCCTTCATGTTCTTCGAAAAGAAGATGTGGTACGAACCAGAACCGACTCCGATGATCGGAGACCCGGAAAGTCCATCGGAAAAGACCAAGAGATGCATTTGCGAAAAGCCCCATTCGTCGTCGTCTATCATGGATGAAATGGAAAATCCTAAGCTCAAAATCAAAGACTGCATTCGTGACAAAATAGAAACACAGAAAAAAAGACTCAGGTTCTTCCGACAATCGGTTACAATAACGCCAAGATAATGGGACAACACAGGGAAATACCTCCTCTGCAATAATAAATCGGGTTCAACTGTTTGTACATAGTGTATATAATTCAATTGTTTCTCTTTGTTCCTCTTTTCATATCATCATTTAATAAACCGCGTCTTTTGTACTAAAATTTTGATTTTTGCATTTTATTTAGCTCGCAATTACCAATCCATTAAATTATAATCAATAAAGTTTGGCAGGAATGTTCGGTAAATGAAGAAAAAATAAAGGTTATAAATAAAATACAATTCAAGCAAAAGATGATACTGCGTTATGCGATAAGAGTTTTCGTTATGCAGAATTAATTGATGCTTGAATGTGTTCAAATCTTTAAATTTAGTTTTGCTTTTGAGTATAGATCAGGTAAAACCAGTGGCAATAAATCCTGCAGACACTGGTATTTACTTTTTGCTATCCATGGGAGAAGAGAGGGGTCACCAACTCCATGCACCGAAATTCTTTCATTGCTTCGTGTCACCGTGGGACTTGTTCTTTTCTGTTTCACATGATTTAAAACTAAAGAAATCAATTTATTCTAGTCGCAAAAACGAATAAAAATGCTTTATTAGTGGTTGATTTTTAAATCAGCAATATCTCAGACCACAGCGCAGCTTTTAATTACTTATAATTTCCGTGTTAGGCAATTTTAGTTTTAATGAAAATTATTCCCGGTTCTCATTCAGTTTGCAGCAATACCAAATGATGAGTTCATTTTTTCAGAATATTTATTGATTTTGTTTTCCTGTTAACTAATGCGAAATTTTCCAGGAATGAAAATAAAAAAAATATCATTTTTTTACCTCATTTTAATCTAATCTGATGTCGCGTTCCCCTCTTTTCTTCTTCTCTTACCTCGCAAATTGAAAATGGAATGGAATTTAGTTCTTTTATAAATAATCTATTCTCATGATTCATTATTTTATCATGAGATGTTTAACTTGGCTATTAGTTAAAAAAATACCCCCTAACAGTTTTGATTCGAATTTCAGAAAAGTAGTTTGCGTTATTTTTTATACGGTTCAATAACTTAGTTAAACGGCTTGTTTTCAGAGCGAAATATAACGGTTTTACAGAAAGCTCTTAATATTAATATAAAACCATAGAGCCTGGTTTTTCTGTTGTCGGATGTTCGATGCATTCTCGAAAATCGAAAGGAAAATATTTCTTTTCACATATTTCCGAATGATCTTTATATTCGTTGAATTTGGAATCGAAATAATATTAAATTAAAACCTCTTTTAATTTATTAAGTGGGATGCTGGTGAACAGGTCATGAAAGTCATATGTCTCGATATGAGTTATTTCATTGTTCTTAGTAAAGTCAATTATTTCAATATTATTTTTAATAATCCAAATAAAATTTTTTTTCTACAAAATTCAAAATTATATTTAGGTATTTAGAGAATATTTCTCCTGCTTTTATCATGTGGGTATTTATTACACAAGTGATATATCTGAACTTAATGCTTGCTTCGGACACAAACAGTTTATTAAATCAGTGACTTATAATTGCGTGGCAGTATCTGTTTTACAATAGCTGTTTGTCAGTGTTATTGTAGTATAGCAATCTCTATGCTGAATTTATTTAGAGGAAAATGAAAGTGATCTTTAAAAATAACTGAGGTAGAATGCGTTTATGCAGTTAGAATCAGTGAGTGTTAAAGGTGTATAAGTACTATTCAGAGTCTATTCACATTTTCAGTATATAATTATACACAATGAAGTCCATTCTGACAATAATAAACAAATAATGCCAGTTTTTACTTAAAGCATGATCTTTATTGAATAGATATCCGGAAATATTTAGCAATATAGAGGAGCACATACTGTTAAATTTGTTTTGTAATTTTCTGTGCATTTTCAAATCAAGCATATTTTTTCCGACTGACAATCTGAATAAAACACTAAAAATAAATTCAAATAAAAAGTCGACATGATTTATAGATTTCTTTGCATTTGTAACTTTAACATCATGTGTAATATTTTCAAAATTACACACGCATATTGCTTATGAAAATCACGAGGATTATCGCTCAATAGATACGTTATTATTGATTACTTATTCATTGTTACGGTGTTGAATTACCATCAATGGATACGTAATTACTGAATTCAGCTTGTGCATCCGTTTTCTCATTATACGCATTATGTAATTAATGAGATGCACTATTTATTTAGTATCTTATCAATTTGGATTTTACTCGATTGTCTTGATGTTTTTAATTGCCGTAAAGAATAAATACAAAGTACTGTAATCACCGAAAATATCGAAGTTAGTATTTTCATGCATTTCGACATTCTGAACTTCCTCAAGTCCAAAAATACCATTCTTGGAATTAAATTCGTCTACCTTAGTATAAGTCCATGTATTCGCGAAACTGGTCATTTAAAAATGCAATGAGAAAGGAGAATGAAATCTGTCATATAATTTTTTGCTTCAAAATTTCAGATTTACGGCCAATTTTGGGCCAGTTCTGTCAAATGGGAGGTGCGCATTCGCTAAAATACATACAAGAATTTCTTCTCTTCACTATCAAAATACACAAAACGCGATATTTGTAAAAATTTTTAAATATGTATTTGAATATACAGGGAGTCCACACTTACCGTGGTCCAATAGCTAATTTCTAAATTGTTAGAGATAGACATATAGTTCCAATTGGAAAAATGCTTCAAATGAAGGGAAGAATTATAATATATGTTTTTTGAGTCACAAAATATATCTCTGAAAAAAATACGAATTCTAACTTTTTATGCTGTCCTCCGGTCCTATCAGTCATATTTAGTAAAATATTCTTGACATTGTAGCATTTTAAACAAAAAAGTCCTACTCTTCTGCGACTAAAACTGAGCGAGTTCTGGAGATTGGAATTTCATGATTTTTAACCAATCAGCTGCCTCGTCGAGCAAGTGCTGAGCATTGATTGGTGGATCGTCTTCAAGATGGCTATTGAAGTGGTCTAAGTAAGCGATATTCAAAGCAGCGGGAGAATACTTACAATTCAATTCATTTCCAGTTCATTCATTTACACCAAAATTTCGCATATAAAGTACAGAAAAAGAAAGTATTGGAATCGTCAAAAAATGCGATCGAGAATTTCATGAATCCCCATGCTTTAGAATTCCCCATTTTTGGGGAACATTTCTTTTATTTTTAGAATTACGTATTTCGGTCTGTGAAATGACAATGAGCAAGTCCAATTAAAATTAGCATGCTTAACACCAAAATTGCTTATCTGTAATATATTTTGAACGGAATCCAGAAAAGGAAAGTCTGTATGTCTGTTACAGAGAAGTTAAACAGGATAACTCAGAAAGCAATGGACTAGATATATGAAATTTAGCATTCGGTGAAATTTAGCATCAACAGAATTATAGCTCTGTTCATCATATTTTCAATCAAATCCGTCAATGTGTTGATTAACTATCACCTTGCCAATTCGTGTATAGGTATATTCTTGTATTTCACCTTGCCAATTCGTGCCTCAAAAATGCAACAAGCGAGAGAGATGAATTTCAGTATGTAATCTTGACACCAAAATTAAAAATCTGTTTCAAATTTTGGACTCGAATGGTTAACGGAAGAGGGTCGAAGTGGTCAATTCTCTTTCTTCACTGCACGATGAAGCTAAACACAAAATGTGACATATCCTGGAAATATACAAGAAATTCGAGGGAGAACACTCCCGTTGGTTTATTTATGACTTATTCGATGCATCTACTACACTGTAAAAAAATTTAGTGTAACTCAACACTAAAAATGGTGGCAACTAGTTCACACCAAAAGTGGTGCAGTAAAACACCAACAATTATTCTTGGTGTAGAAAAACACCAAAGATAATTCTTGGTGAATCAAACACCAGGAATGTTCCTTTACACTACTTTTGGTGTAAAGTAGTTGCAATCATTTTTGTAGTTCAATAACACTAAATTTTAAAAAAAAAACAATCCTTAAGATTCAGTGGCTCCAACAAGTTCTAAACTGAAATCAACAAAAAATTATTTAAAATAATCCAAATAAAACTTTGAACCTCAAGAGTGAAAATAAATATTATCACACAAGAACACACTATTCCGTTGTAACTCAAAGCTGTGCGAATTATATTAAAACAGTAAACAAATAAGAATAAAATAAAATCAGCTGGCTTATTATCGTCTGCTTGTTTCAGGTGGGAAAAAATATGCAAAATAGGCTAAAATTTTCCAGTGCTTTCAAATATATACAATTTTTAACTGTATCTTTAATGAGTAAAAAGATAGAAATTTGAACTTCAATAAAAAGTTTGAAAAAAAGAAAAAAAAAAAAGGGTTGCAACGAACATGTCCTGAAATAATGCATGCCAAAAATTGTGCCAAATTAATATTTACTTTGTTTTCACATTCGAGCATTTCTTAAGTTTTTCCTTTTGTAATGCAAATTAAATAAATTCGATTTTTCTGATTTAATTCTTCATGATTATAGAGACTCTTGTTATTAGAATTGATATTAATTTGCTTTTCCCACCTGAAACAAAATTTTTAAAAATCATTGGTGAGAACTTTTCTGCTCTGTTGGAGAATTACATATTATACTGAACAATTCCACAGGAATACAGATTTTGCTTTACTTAATAACATTTTATTTATTTAAAACAGGCATTGAGGCAACTGAAATATTGTTCTACAAGCTAAAACGTCAAAGATTATATTGGTAACAAAGGCTGTTATTTCTTCACCAATAAAAAGCGAATGAACTTATGCTTTTTCTGAATGTATTTCATCAGAACCTCAGAATATTGTTACATTATAGCATTTCAAAACGAAATTTTTGCGATACAATTTAGAATAACAACAAATAATTAAGGAAGCATACACTGATTCAAAAAATAAAATTGTTTCGTAATTCAAACTTACGGAGAATATTATTATTATTAATGAGGACGAATTCGAATTAGGCTTAGTAAAGAAAATTTCCGAAGCATAGCATGTGCAATATACAAATTAAATGTAATAAAATTCTTAAATGCAAATGACATACATATAAATAAAGTTATATTTATCTTATGAAAACTTAATTATCTTTATTACACAACAAAAAACATGCATACCTCTTATAGCAACCAAAGGAACGGCGAAGCATATCAGGCTGTTTTTAAATAATCTACCGTTGCAATCGGAGAGTTTTCAAACGCATGCCAACGTACGCCAAAATTGGTGTTTCCACAGGTGAAAATAATTCACGAATGGCGTCGGGTGCGTGTGAGCATGGTGTAAGGATTCTCCAGTATTGGTGTTTGATGCAAACTACACCACTTAAAATGTATATGAACGCTTGATTTGGTGTTAACTTGAAATAAAGTGTTTGTTCACACTGTTTTTAAGGTTTTTCAACACCAAATTTGGAGCGACATTACTCCACAGTTTTTACAGTGTAAGCTCTCCTTAAAGCTTTAATAATCCTTAAGTAAACGATAAAAATAATGTTATCTCAATAATAAAGTTCTGATGGCGGCATTTCACCGTAAGCGATGCATGTACATAAATAATTGTATTCTGCAGTTAGAGATGCCTGTATCAGTATATCAAAACTTTCTGGAATTGACCTTTAAAATACATATATTATATAATAATATATAATATATATCATAAAACATATTATAAAATATCTTATATAATAAGTAGTTCAATCTTTTGAAGCTCAAATTTTAGTCACTTTTTAAAAATTTCCACTACAATATAAAGCAATCCTGAGTAAAGTAAACAAGTAAACGAACTCTTACATTTTAATTAAAAATATTTTATATTTAAATACCTTAAAGCAACAAAGCTCATAGAAGATGAATGATTGATGATTTGTTTAAAAAAGTCATGGGATAAAAAACATGTTTTTGCGGAAACTGCACGAATCAATACATTCAATTATTTTTAAGGAGAAGGAGGAAATATTTTGCATCTGAATATGTTTTAATTTCCTCATAACAACTGAATCGATAGTAGAAAAATATTATTCGTTCTTTTCTTCTTGACAAACTCCTATTTTTCTCTGTATGAACAATGAAACAGTTGATAAACGTGTCACAAATGAATCAAAACTGCGATTGTTTGCGACTTATTTTAAACTAGTCGCCTTCGGTGACCAGCCTGATCGCCAGAAATAAAATTTCAACTGAATCACTTATAAATAATTTTATATTCATGGTACCCTTAAAAAGTAGTTTTAAACTTAAAATTGCTATAGACATTTAACCCGTGTATCATTTACTCTTTTTCTGTCACTTGTCTACATTGACGTAAAATACGCAGTTGATTTTAACATTACATTGGCACGGAACATTTTACGTCCAGAAGCATGCTAGTTGGCTTAAAACAAGCTGATGAAAAGAATTAAAACATAGAAACGGTAATCTTTCAATTTACTGGATTATTTCATTTTATACTAACTATCTTGTGGACTTCCTTTACAGATTTCCCAGAAAAATTGATCAAATAAAAGAAGAAAGTCAAGTTAGTAAGATATTTTCGTAGCTCTCAACAATGGTAGAGAAACACGAAAATTAAATATGTAGCGGTTACAATTCACTGCCTTCTCCTTTTTATGGTAGATGGCGCTACTAGAGCCATCCGGGTTTTTCCCATGATGCCTCTCTTTCTTCTTCTGTGTACTTGTGTTGTGTTGTTGTTCTCTCTCATGCGTCTTGTACCTTTTAATGTGCTGTGTCGTGGAACTTAGCCCTCTAATAAAAAATGGCTCCTGAAATTGAATTAATTCTTCAACAGCGGCATTCCATATAAATATGAGTCTCGTCCCTCTACAAATATTTGTTTAAACAATAAAAACGGTTTGAAATGCCTTGCAACAATGAAAAGTATTGTTGTAAATTATACCAAAACATATTTTTAAAAGGTTATTAAAATTAGAAAAAATTGTACGGCAACTTAATTGATATCATTGGAAAGGTAATTTTTTGCTCTTTTAGATGGCGTAAAAATGGTTTTTGTGCTGTAATATTTTCGGAAGTTATTACGGAAAATCTCCAAAATTTTGCTTAATTTTTAATTAATTAAAATTCTAATTAAAAATTTTAGAAAACGGCTCAGAGGTGCACATCCCCACCCTCCAAAGAATATTCGTGCCAAATTTCGTAGCTCTAGGTTTTGCGATCTGCCCTGTAGAAGACCAACACACACACACACACACACATATTCTCCTTTATTATTAGTAGAGATAGAGCCGCAAAAAAATAGGAACATTAGAGAAATATAAAACTTAGCCTGAAACAGATCTAATGATAATGCTCGGTATAGCGTTCTTGGTACCTTTTTTCATTGCCTACGGAGAGACTAGCAATAAATTTTCGATAGATTTAAAGCAGGGATGGGCAAACTTTTTCGGTCGCGGGCAAAAAATCGAAAAAAAAAAAGTTTGGCGGGCCAAGATAAATTTTTCCAAAATTTTAAGAACAATAAACAAGTATTACAATTTAAATATGTTAATGAGATGAATGAAATTGCGATTTCATTTTTAAAAGTTCCTTATATTGAGGTTCGAAGTGAGATGTACTGATTCTAAGGAACGAGGCTAAATGCTCATCTGTCAGTCTACTTCTGAAATAATTCTTTCTAAGGTTCATAGTTGAAAACACTTGTTCACATATATAAGATGAAGCACTAAGACATAGCACTGATTTTCTGGGCGTGAGATATTAAATTTGGGAAACTTACTTTCGATAATGATTTGTAAAACTCTAACTTTGGCATATTTAGAAACGACTACTTGAGATGATTGTTAGATTGCAACTCAATTAATTCAAGCTGCAAATCTGACATCACTGCTTCACAATTTACGTTGAAAGGCATGGTAAAAATATCCAATTCTGTTTGAATGGCACTGAAATCTTGAAATCTGCGTTCGAACTCAAAATGCAGTTTTTCAAGCCATCTTCATAATTCTTAAGCTTCTCTTCATGTACTGAGGGTATTGAATTTAACCTCGAGAAGTGAGAAATGTCGTTCTTAGCTAGCTGCCCAGCAAACAGATTAAGTTTTAGTTTAAAAGCTTTGAGATGGGCCCAGATATCGTCGATAAATTGATTTTTCCCTTGCATCTTGACATTCAAGTTGTTCATATGACAAAGAAGATCTGTGAAAAATGCAAAGTCCGAAAGCCATTCTGTATCTTCTAACATTTCGCACTCCGCAGAACACTGTTTCTCATGGAAGAACGACACAATGTCGTCTTTCAGCTGCCAAACTCGCTCGAAAACACACCCTGCACTAAGCCACCTTACTTTCGTGTAATACAGTACATCAGAGTATTCAGATTGCACGGACTGAAGAAAATCTCGAAATTGCCTGTGAGTAAGCCTACGAGACCGAATAGTATTTACAAGCTTCACGACTGCATCAAGCACGGGTTTCATATTCAATGCAGATTTACATAGAGCATCTTGATGCATAACACAATGTAGGAAAACAACATTGTTCCCGGGATAGTTTTGATTAAAGAGTCCAAGAAATCCAGATTTTTTTCCTGTCATATTTGGTGCTCCATCGGTCGTAATATTACATATATTTGTTATAGGCACTTTCAAAGTTAAAAGCCCTTCCTGAAATTCACGAAAAATATCACATCCCTTTGTAGTTCCCTTTAAAGAACGCATGCACGCCAATTCCTCGGTAATTTCAAAGTTCTCATCAACACCTCTTGTAAATAATACTAATTGAGCAGTATCATTTATAGCAGTACTTTCATCCATAGCTATGGAGCAAAATTTAAACTGGCCAATCTTTGACTCTAATTGTGATGTCAAATTTTTATCGATGGCTTCGATTCTAGAAGTCACCGTTTTTCGAGATAAGCTTACAGTCTGAAAATTATTTTTCTTGTCTGGACATAAAACATCACAAACTTGGAGCATGCATTGTTTAACGAACTCCCGATCACTGAGAGCTTTATTATTTTTAGCAATATTGTATGCTACAATGTAACTTGCATGTGTAGCTGCTTCTTGGATAGTGTTTACCTTCATAAAAAAATTTTGTCGGCCTGATAATTTTTTACAAAGACTTTCTACATTTTGTTTCCTTTCATATTCGGACAATGCTTCGTAATTGGAATTCTTATGCTTAGATGTGAAATGACGGGAAATGTTATATTCTTTGAAGACTGCTACAGCTTCATTGCAGATGAGACACACTGGTTTATCTTTAACAACTGTAAAAAAAATATTTCCAGGTCCATTCATCATTAAAAGCACGGCACTCTGAATCAACTTTACGTTTTTTAGTAGCCATTTTGGGGTTGAAATATTTTACGAATAACCCAAACAAGCACTAGCTACGCTATACTTTTAATACTTTCACCACTATTCACAATGATGCTATATGTCCGCAATCTTTCCATACGCAATCAATAATATTAAAACTCGCGCCAAAACAAAAAGCCGCTGGCTGGAGCTTAAAATGCGCAGTCTGCCACATGTGAGGTCTAATTCACCTATATTGGATTCCCATATGTCTGCTCCCCGAGAAAGAGATAACGCTTGTTGGCGCCAGTCTACAGCTATAACTAACAAAGAACTTCCGCTTTTAACACTTTACCGACTGAAAGCTGTCTGTTTATTGATAGTTTCTATTGAATACGCACTGCGAGTACAGAAACACATCGTTGCGATGTGGTTGAATGCGAAGAACAGAATGATTTTCAACAGAAATGAAACCGGAAATACCATCAATAAATCAAATAAAAAAGAACATTACAACCAGAGGGCGCGAGCGAAAGGCAGACGCACTGGCGCCAACACTGTCTGTGCTTGCTATTTCCGTCGATTTATGTTTTGTAGAACAAAAATACAGAAAGTAGAAAGATCATCAGTCCTTTGAAAAAAAGGAAGAAAAAAATAATATTTAAACAAAGTAGAAAAGGCGATGGATATATAATATATAAATCATATTTTCTTTTAATTTCCGTCGGACCGGCAAATTAAAATTCTATATGCGGGCCGAATAAAACCTTCCGGCGCGCCGGAGTTGGCCCGCGGGCCGTAATTTGCCCATGTCTCATTAGGAAATGAAAGACTTTTACTTCATCTTCTGTGCAAGTCTAAGTAAGCGTTATCATATTTTGGATGGATGGATGGAAGTGAGAATGAATGCAGGGTGGTTGTATGAATGAGGCATTCCAAGGTGAAAACATGTCTCATATTCCCTAGGTACTTAAAATATTGAGGTTTATACCAAGTTGGGAACAGGACTAATTTAAATAATTTATGTCAGGTCTCAGAGATTGTGGATCCCGAATCCGCTCGCTGCGCCGAACAACCCCCATCACTGTCTCATCTTTTGTGTCTGAATGATAGAAAATAACAACCATTTCAATTTCTTAACGCAGTTTATGATATATTTCTTGTGGATGACCATGTATACAATTTTCATTAAACCAAGGATTCTTAAAATATTTGCGGTTGATATCTATAGTCTGAAAAAAAAGAAAACTTTTCAGACCCTATATTCAGTTAAAAAATATGCATAGATCTCATAAACATTGAATAAAAAAAAAGAATTGCTGAGAAATGAGTTTAGTTAGGAGATATAAATATAAAGAAATTCAATTTGAGTCCATCTTCATAGAATTTAATGAAACATTTTAAGCCAAACTGATTTTTCTTTGGCAATAAATGTTGAAAGCTGTAATGGGAAAAATTCTTGTAAAAAAGTTTACGGTCCAAAATTATTTTTTAAACATGAAGAGATACCAACTGTTTAAGAAAACCTTGCTTTAAAACGTATAAGCTTGTTAAATAGCTTGTGCCATTACTTTTAAATATCGCTTAACTGTAATAATTTCTTTAACAAAGTTATCAATAATCTGATTGAGTGCAGTGATACATTTTACCGTCCCTTCCAGATCTCTAAGAGTCAACAGTTTATTTCAAAATGTGTTTGTGAAATTTAATTATGCGAATATGTTCAGGGTGATAACAGATTTTCTGGAGAACTTTATATTTTTCATATGTCTTTGGTTTTTTTTAATCATAAAATGCTTGCAACCTTCAAATTCATGATATGTTTTCTGCTTTTAAGGTTCTTTGAAATTTTACTTTTAATATGTTTTAATTATTGACAGTCAACTTTTAATTTTCTAATACAATTTGAATTGTCTTTAGTGTTTGCTCTTTACAGATTTGTTGTTTGTATGCTTTATGTTCTTTTTGTGTCATGGCCTCTGTAATTGGAGTTTTATCTGTAGCGTTCATTTTCTTTAAATAAATAAATAAATAAATAAAAATAAATAGATGAAGAAAAAATTATCTACCAGTGGTGAGAATATTCTCTCAGTCGAGCATACAACTACAAAAGCTTTTTTGTAGTAGTACATGATATTTTCTTTAATCGTGGACCAATAATTAATTTCTAAACAGTTAGAGAGAGGCATATACTTCCAATCGAAAAAAGGCTCTAAAGGAAGAAAACAAGATATTATAATATTATATTATAATTTATATAATATTATATTATAATTTATATTATATTATATTATAATTTATATAATATTATATTATAATTTATATAATATTATATAATAATTATTATGATATTGTATAATAATAATATTTATTACATATATTATACATATGAAAGAAATAATAAATATTATAATTATAATTATTTTTTATGGTGTTTGAAACTATAAATGTACTGCTGAAAAAGTGCAAAGTCAAAAAACTTTGTACAGTACACCTTCCGTATTAGTTAGACCCACGCCAACCAACTGGTACAGCAACTCTACTGGTTGTAGGCATAGGGTATGAAGCGGCGTTCTGTCCTATTAGTTATAGCTAGAAAAAATTCTGGATACACTAACATCTTATACAAAAATGTTCAACTCTTTTGCAACTAAAATTGATCGAGCTATGAATCTTAGAATTTCATTATTTTAGACCATCTCAAAATAGCTCTTAAGAGATTGTTTCAAATTGAAATTACACGTAAGTATTTTAGGTTTCATATTTATTTCGATTACGTGGCATGAGAAGATGTTAGAGAGCATTGAAAAGACTTTTAACACTACTCTCTTGCTTAGAAGGGATTTATTTATTTGTATGTTGGTGGCACGAAAACATGTTTTAAACACAAGGAGAAAAGAATGGGGGTTCTGAATTTTGTAATTTTATTTTAAATAAACAAGATGTAAATCCATCGCTAATGAATGAAACTTTCTGAACCTGTGAGTAATAATTTACAAGTTAAGGAGGAAGCGTTTTTACAACTGTCGCTTACGGCCACTAGATAATTCTTACACCATGCGATTGTCTGTGCTTTGGTCTGTGAATGTTTTTTGTATAATCTGGAAGAGAGCTTTGATTGGGCCTTTCTTCTTCGATGGTGCTTTAACATTATTTGTGTTATGAATATCAGCTCTATTGTCCTCTGAATATCAGTCTATAGCTCTTTTCTGAACCATTATCTGATTATTTTGAGGAATCTGTTTTGCTATGGGATTTGTCAAGGATGTGGTTTCAGCATGATGGAACTCCAGCACACTCATCTCTTCAGCCATGTTCTTCCCTGGCTAATTCTTTTAGAAGTAAAGTTATTGGATAGGGAGGTCCTTGTGATTGACGCCCACTATCGTCAGATTTCAAGCCTTTAATGATCTTCCTTCAAGACTCCTTTAAAAATAAAGTCTACGTAAGAGAATCCAAGAGCACAGAAGATTTGGTAAATCATACTCACATGGCAAGTGAATTTGTTCCACCAACAGTTTTGCATAATGTGTAAGAAGAATTTGTTCCGTGAGTTCGTGTCTGTGCTTTAGCCGAATCCAACGGGGTTAGGGTGGGGGGCATCTCGAGTACGTGAATGAAAAACGGCCAGACTCAGTATGACGGTTCTCTCTTTCTCTAGGGGGTACAGCAATTTTGGAGTGGCTGTGCTGACCACTTCTCCGATAACAAGAAGTACCTCCGAAGGGAAAGTTTTAGAGGGTGTCCCGGCTTCATTTTAATTTTGTAACTGACCACAGTACCAGTATTGCTATCTCGGCGTCTCGATTATCCAGATTCACCGACCGGCTTAGGGTCAAAGGAGCGTAATATCTTTATGAATGTACTTAAGCCGAATGAAGCCAATTCGAATAAATATCAAGGTAAAGTGATTTTTAATTAAAGTTCTTCAGCTTGGTAATTATGGTAGTATGTTATATGATATTCATTTTGTGATTAAATGAGGTTGTTCTTTACATCAAGCTATGTCAGTTTTCATTAATCTTTTCAGTACCAGATTCGTTTTACGCTTTTCAGTCGAATTTTAAACAAATGATAAATTGCAATGACATTTTTTTAATTCGGTTAGTACATTTTTATTTTTGAGAAATTGATAATTGTTTCCTGAAATGAATTTTTAAACTACACCATTATTTACATAGCTATTAGTGGAACTGTATTACTTATGTTAGACTGCCTTGATTTTTTTTACTAAATATAAATAATAGGAGACTGCATAAAAATTTAGACTTCGAAATTTTTTCAACAGTGCATTTATTGACTCAAAATGCATAAGAAACAGTTTCTTTTTTACTTCATTTAATTCATTTTCTAGTTGGAAGTGTCTGCCTATGTCTAACAATTTAGAAATTAGCTATCGGTGCACGATTAGAGTGGACATCCTGTATGACAATTTGAACGATCCATGTCGAAAACATAACGAAACGGTACCAGTAAATACAGTACGTTAGTTTAAGGAGAAACAGTTTGGCTTATATTTCGATTGTAGATTCCATAAAAACCAATTTTTATTTAATATAAACAATACATTTCTTAGATGTTTTGTAAAAACGTTCGCAAACAATCATATACGATTTTTTTTGCAAAATATACCAGTATTTGTTGTGACTTTAAATTACTTTTTTTGAAGATTTCGTAGCATTTACTGCCAAGTGAAAAATCAACTTAATTTTCTTCTTACATGTTATATTTTCTATTTAGATTATGCTAAATAATTTTACGAAGATTGTGAGAACGGTGGACCCACGGTATTGTATACTTATTTATACGCTTTTTAAATTCTGAAGTATGCATGAGTTTCTTTGATGGTTCGATATAAAGGCATCAAAGAACATAAATTAAGTAAAAGAAAAATGCTTGAATTCCAAAGTTTGATACTCAAATTCTCCGCTACATGCGAGATTGTTGAAGAAACATATTTCTCTTGATAACTATTACCCACTATAAAGTCTCTAGCTGGAACGGGTTTAGGAGCAATTTTGTGAAATATGTCTATTTTTCTATCATTTTTTTCCAAATCTTGCTTTCATATTTTCAACAGAATTTTGCTTTGTCATTTTTGTGTTCCATGAAAAATCAGTAGTTTAGTTTAGTTTTAGTTATATTAATGTCCCGCTCTGAAGCAACAAGAGGGCTGTTTCGGGACGGACCTCGTAATTTTGAACCGCGGCCAGCTGACGAGGACGACACCTGAGCTGAGACCTCCTTCTCTCCAAACTTCCGGATCACACTAGTCGGAAGATGTTTGACCCACTACATCTGATTTAACGTACAACACACACAGCGGATCTTCAGTAGAATCTGGTTTCGATGCTGGAACCCACCGGCCCCGAAGCCGAGACTTCACCACTAGGCCACCGCGGTCCTACGAAAAAATCAGGAAATGCACTGATTAATTTATTGTTTTGTAGGTAGTATATGTGAAAAATATATTAAAAAATAGAAAACATCTTATTTTTATGATTTTCCAGTGCTTGCTTTATTTGCATCATATTTTACACGTTAGCAATTAATTACTGTTTAACTAAGTTTTTAAAAATGACTCAATAATTAAAAAATATTTTTTTATAATTTATGTTCAGGGTTTCACGAAAAATGTATATGTTACCGCTAAAATGCAGAAATCAGATATTCTACAGATTATCTAGGTATTGTGCAGATTAACTAGGATGATCCGTTAAAATGCCGAAAATTATTTCATTTCTCAAATTACATAGGTAGTCTGCAAATTACCTACTAAGCACTCGTTAAAGGGAAAATACAAATTGGTACCATATCTTGTTTATTACACACTTATAATCAGTATCAATAATTTTTATTAGATCGTGAATATTTGTTTAACGCCAATACATTTTCAGAAAATTGTTGCTGACAAATTAAATGAATATCTGGAGGAAGGGGAGTGTGCCAAGATGAGAAAATAATTTTGTCTGTTACCCAGAGAAATGGACTAATGATTGTATGAAAATGCACTTTCATGTTTATTCTGCGTAGATTGTATGCATTCAAATTCTCATTTATAATATTAAAAATAAAGTGTTAATATATCTAAACATTTTGTATTCTTTCAATCTCTATCAGATCTTCATTTTTTGATATTTCTGAGATGAGGATCTTAACGCTTTGATACAGACGTAGGAGAAAGTGGGGTAAAAACGGGTAGCTCAGGTTTGAAGGCCTGCCGGTTCTAAAATATTCGGCAGAGAGCTTGTCAAACTTTATTAAAATGTTCATTGTTTATCCAAGTACAATATATCTATCCAGAAAAGTCACAATTTCATTACTTTTTTATCAATGATTTTTATATAAAAAAAGTCAAAGTTGCCCCACTGGTGGGGTAAAACCTGGTACACATGTTAAAGGTATGAGAAATTAGGAAACCTCGATTTTCAGTGAAAAAGTTGCAATCGTTTTTATTTTATATGACAATTTAAGAATATCAATTGCAAAATTCATATGCAATTCCTTCCTCCGCGCCACTGCATCTTCAGTGGGTACAGCTCAGACAGTTATACATTGTATTAACCCTTCTTCTTTATTTAAATTAATAAGATCATTATTAAAATATAAACAATCAACGTCTGATGTGTTTTCATCGTCTTCATCGGAGGAATCATCAATACTGATTGTCCCGGTCTTACGCCACTTGGAGTACAGGGTCTTACCACTGTCACTATGTAAAGTCATTAAAGGTTAACCGAGTCCCGTTCCTACCGAAGAGAGAGAACCTATGGAGAAAAAGAAGGAATGATGCTTCAGGTCAGGCAAACAAACACCAAAAAGATAAGAATTGTGGGGGGGGGGCCTAAAAAGCATGATATGATAAAAAGCATGATATAAAGTATTTCTGTTGTCTCTGTAGCAATGATAAACCTAACGTTTCCACAAAATATCAAAATTAGGAAAATTTTTTATATTGATAAAAGATATCTTAAATTTGATATTTGCACAATTACAGAGTTCGAATGAATAACATCATCATCGCGTCTGATCTCTATGAGCCTAACCATACCATTCTCAAGTAACATTGCTCCCATCTACGCTCTATTGGTCTGAACATTTTCCTCGTCCTTTTCTGGTTAAATGACAGTTTAATTTCGCCATTTTTCGTTTCTGTCTAGCCTGGGGTTGGTGTTTTCTGAGAAATGACAATAAAAGTTGGTAAAAAAAAACTCGACCTCTCTTTAATAGTAGTGACGTCTAGAGCTCGCGCTGTTGTATCTGAATATCATATTCGTGCTGCCATCTCTCAGAAAAGCCTGGTTTAATTACAGAAGCAAGTCGCAACTACGTGGGCACTTACATTTACTTTCCTCTACGTAATTCCTTTTCGTTTGGTTTCAGTTCTGAAAACAACTATGTACTCATTAAACATTTCCTTCTTTCCTGAAAGATTTTCGAGTTTATTAATAAAGGCGAAACCGAGGGAACAAATACTTATTTTCTCCTCCAATGTCATCAAACTAACAAGGGGAGACACGACTTGGTATATTCATATAGTAGTAGTAGTATATGAATATGTTACAAAGCTATAAAGTCGTTTCCCTGAGATGCTAATATTGGCGACAAACTTGGAGACTTGGCGTTAAATTTGGCGATATTGGCGTCACATTTGGCGACTTTGGCGACAAAGAGAATTTTCTAGAAGGACCTCGAACTTTCAACCTATTTCTACTGGTTTCATGAACTTTCTAGAGATTACGTCACTTCCTACGTAATGAAGTCACTGTTGAAAAGTATAAAGACAAGCTCTCAAGCCAAGAAGAGTCAGTTGGATTTTGATCAGCAAGCAAGCTGGTGAGCTAACAAGAAGCCTTTGAGCGCTGTGTTGAGATTTAATGGTAATCTCTATTGTGAATTTTTGCAAGTGCTGTTTGAATACTTGTGCTACGTTTCTTATCTTAGAATATTTGTAAAATAAAGAGCTTTATTTTTTTAATCCTGCTTATTGGACTGTATTCACGTACACCCACAAGACGAATTTTGTCACAATATTATCATATATTAATACTTCATATATTATTAGTATACACTAAATATGTTCACCAATTAATATACTAAAGCGCAATGACTAACCGGTTCCGAGAAAAAAAAACCCACCAATCTATCGGCACATCTTATATACCATTTAGTAATAGTTCTCGTTGGGTGGCCAAGTAGCTTGGGCAGCAGCGCACTCGCCAATAAGTCGAGTAGTCGACTCCAGCTTGTGTTATTTAAATTTATTTTACAAAATAATTTGTGAAATTAATAATTTAAAATTACTTTCACAATTTGCTTTATAAAAGCGACTTCTTTGCCCAGAAAATGTGCGCTCAGTTATATTTATATTATAATTTTTCTGACGCTTCTAGAGCCAAACTGGTAATTCAGCTCTCCTAGGAAATTCGCCAAGACAAAAAAAAAAAAAGATGCCAAGTGGTGTGCTCATAACTGAAAAGTACCGAAAGTCACAATAGTAACTTCTCTAATATTCACCTCAATTTGTGAATTGATACGATTTTATTGTTTTTATCGTTGATCTATACGTTCTCTGGCTCGCCTAAGCCCATCTGCTTCATTTCTGACTGATCTCTTTTGAATAATTTCATCCAAAGTTTCATTATATTGTAAGAAATATTGTGAATTCTTCATCTTAAACTCATTTTCTTTTCGAAAAAAAAATATTTTACACCAGAACGAAGATAGTAATAGCCCATGACTATAAAGCTATGCCTAACATGGAGGAGGCTAGCGACTCAAAATAGAACGCTTAAAATGCACATTTGTTTGCTCTCGATTTCCAAAACTGCGACGTGTCGAAAGGGGTATAAAAATGAAAAAGCAATTAGTTTTCACAATATACCTTTATTTTCTGTGTTCAAAGTGCTCTCCGTCATCTAAAATATAGATTTAAGACCTTGTTTGAATTCCACTTTGCACACGTTTTAGCAAGTAGTTGTGAACTAGCACAAGCAACAGTAATACGTCATCGAAAGTCCTGCAATGTTAGCGGAAAGTACAATGTTAGCAATGTACACCTTCTGATTGAGTTATTTCTACAGCAAAAAGTATAAATGGGCCCATTTTGTGTCCGAAAAATAACATTTTCTCCTTTTGTCCATGTCTTGTGTCATCACAATTTCTGAAAATGCGAAAACGCAATGCTTAAAATGGGCATTTAAGCGTACTGTTCTTCGTATTATTGTGTATAAGGTATCTTTTCGTACTAAATTGAGAGTGTTCAACAACTTTTTAATTGACTTTTTTCTCGTATCTTTCTCCGTTTACGAGATAGGACCGCTAATTCCAAAATTTGGAGATAGATGGCGTTGTAAGTTGTCTCATCGAGTAGCGCATAGCCTTTTTACTATAAATAGACACCAACTTTATGGCCTAAGCTGTCACCGTTAAGAAGTTAAGCCCCCCCCCCCCACGGATATAAGTGGGAACCCTATATATAGATATATGTGTGTTGGCGCTGTACAGAACAAGCGGCAGGACCAAGAATTACGAAATGTAGAAAAAACATATTCAGGGTGGAAATGTGTACCTTGGAACCGTTTTTTGGGAAATTTTAAATAGAATTTTAATTAATTAAAAATGAAGCAAAATGTTGGCGTCTTGATAACTTCCGAAAATAGTACAGCACAAATATGATTTTTAAACCATCTGAAAATTCAAACAATTATCTTTTCAATAATTTTTGCCTAATTTTCATAAATTTTTAAAAATATTTTTAGGCATAATTTGCAAAGATACTTTTTTATTGTTGGAATGAAATCCAACAATAAAAAGTATTTTCCTCTAAGATAGTAAATATACTACGGAAAATATCTAGTTAGCTAAATGATTATGGTTGCCCATGTTTTATTTATTTTTATCAACTTTTTTTAATAAACCTCAAATGCTACAGAGCGTAAAATGTCACCTGCCATTTTTATGTTGAAATCAAGTGCATGTTTTGCGAATTTGTAGTCGGAACAGACAACGTGCAATCAGATACTAAATGATGCGGACAGTCACTTGACTCTATTACGGACGTTCATGTAGACAATGAACAAAACCGGTGCAAGGCTACTAAAGAACACAAGTTAAATGACTATCACAGTTTGAACTTTAAAAAGTTTTTGTTAAGGGAACCATAAATATCAAATGAGATAGTTTCATAATAAATAAAAAATATTGCGCTAAAACCAAAGAAATTCTGAAAGTTCACTCGTAAGAGTGAAAGTATATAAAGAAAATATAAAATAAAGAAATCATTCGCAGTTACCAATAAAATTCATTCAAGCAAATTACCTCACTCATTACCTGAAGAAATAAGAGAACTCAATGGATGCGTGAAGCTATACAAAAATAAAGACATATAGTTTTAAAAATATATAAAAAAATAACTAAAACAACGGAAGTAGCAAATGACAAACAGAACGAGTTGCTTCAATAGAGCTTACGAATTTTTCAAAACATATATATTTTTTACTTCGGAAGAAAACAATATATTAGAAGAGTGACTTATAACTCTGTGTCAAAAACTGTTTTACACCAATTGTTCGTCAGCGGTATTGTAGAAATGAAAAATGAATATATTCTATAACAATAACTGAAGGTTCAACTGAAGGTGAACAATAACTGAACATGCGTTTATGCATAGGATCAGAGAGTATTAAAGGTGTATAAATAACATTGCTTTTCACTATTTGCTATATACACAATGAAGCTCATTGTGATAATAATAAACTAATAATCCCTTTGATTCTTTAAAGAATGGTCTTTATTGAAATGGTATCCGAAAATTTTAGCATGATAGAGGAGCACAAGCTGTTAATATATCGACATTACTTTCCTTGATGCTCACACCAACGTTACAATTCACGTTTTATGTAGCGTTTTTATTAAATGCATATTTTTTTATGAATTTCTTTTATAACATTATTTGGTGTTTTCATACCTAAAACATATTTTTCCAATTGTCATTCTAAAGAACACTAAAGAATAAATTCAAATAAAATGTCGTCACGTTTGATAGATTTCTTTGTATTTGCAACTTTAACATCACGTGTACTTTTGAAAAAAATTACACGTGTGTATTATTTATGAAATTCAGGATGGTTATTTGATCGATACATATGCAGTAACAGAATGCAACTGTGTGTATAATAGGCATTATGTAGTTGATGAGATAATCCTTTATTTAGTATATTATCATTATGGGTTTGACTAAATTGTTGGGATTTTTCTACTTGCCCGTAGAAAATAAATGCAAAGTACTATAATGACCGAAAGAATCCACTTCTGTATTTTCAAGTATTTCTACATTTTAAATTTCCTTGAGTCCAAAAACACAATTTTTGGAATTAAACTTTTCTCTGGTTGCCCGTCCATGCATTCGTGAATATAAAAATTTAAAAATGTAACGAAGATGGAGAATAAAATTTGACAAAAATTTTTGCACAAAAAATTGTAGATTTGTGTCCAGTTTTGGGTCAATTTGGGCAAATGGGGGAGGGGAGCACATTCATTAAAACACATCCAATAATTTCGATTCTTTACTATAAAAATTCAAAAAACCATATATTTATAAAAATTTTTTAAATGTACGTTTCCATTAATGTTGAACAACAATGTTTATTGCAAAGTTTTTATTGCATTTATTTATGTATTATAAAATAATACATAAATATATATTATACATTTTTGTATTTATTGCTATTATTTACAAGCTTGGTGCTATTCCGACAGGAGAAAATTTTAAATACATTTGTTTGTATGAGAGTTATTGTGCCTAAAATTTTAAAATACTTCTTAAAGAGTTGAAATCAGAGTAAACATAACATGACAATTTAATTCGGAATCACTGAATACAAAATGTTTCTGTAAATATTTAAAGGTGTGCGTAAAAAATATTTTAACGTGATAGTATTTATAGGCTGGATACTATCTGTAAATTAAGTGATGAGGCAAGCGTGATTCAAAATGGTTGAAAACGTTTACTGGGCAGACTGTTAGACCTACAGCTACCAAATCTGGCACGTAGTTACTTCTTCATCATTAAGTGTTCACCAAGAAAGGGTCTTTCATAATTTTAATTACATTTTTAATCAATAAAAAATTAATCGAAGCTTTACTCATTAACTAACATCCAGTTATTGAGCATCTTAATGCTTCGTATTCTATTACTTAGCAGCCGGTCTTATCAACAGAATTAAAAAGGTCTGATCATATATTCGGTCAAATCCGTCAACGTGTTGATTATCTATCGCCTTGCGGATTCGTATATATGTGAACGCTATAACTCAAAAATGCAAAAAGCGAAAGAAATGAATTTCAGTCTGTATTCTTGGTAGGAAAAGTTAAAATATGCTTCAAATTTTGGACCCAAATGGAAAATAAAAGAGGATAGAAGTGCATACCCAATTCTCTTTCTTCACTGCATGAAGAAGCTGTAGTGAATACAAATACTTGTAACCTATGGGCCGATCCTGATCTAGTGCGACGTAATCTGAAACTAATCTTAATCGTAATCGAAACTGATTCGTTCGATTACTTAACTTCTTCTATTATGATTCGAATCGTCGACACGGGATCAGGCGCGGTTCATAGGGTGAAAATGTTGTTGTATTTGAATGTTGGAAAATAAATTTATTTTTGTAATAAGGAATTGATATAATTAGAGCCAGCTACATACCATGCACATATTCAATTCCTACAAAGCTAAGGATAAAAGTGCCATATCCTGGAATCATACAAGAAAATCGAGGGAGGTCAATCCCATTCGTTTATCTATAACTTATTCGCTTCACCTACTAAGTTCTTTTTAAAGCTTTAATCATCTTTCAGTAATCAATAAAAATAAATTAATAATAAAATTTTTCTGGCGATATTTCTTTTTAAGATATGTATGTACATAAATAATTGTATGTACGCAGATAGAGACGCCTGTAGCAATATATCTAAATTTTTCCGAATTGACCTTCAAAATATAATTAATACAGTCAAACCCCGATATAATGAACTAGGGATTAAACGATAACTCGGTTATAACGAAAATCCCAAATGGCCCCATTCGAACTCCTATGTTTCTAATATATTTTCAGTTTCTTGCAACGATTGTCAAGAACAAGGAATTCGGATATAGTGACACAAAATTTAATCTTTTCAAGCTCAGTTTCAGTTCCGGAAGAAAAATCTCTTCTTATTTTCATGCTTTAGAGAAATGAATGTAAGTATAATTGATTTCACTGTTAATTTTTGAAGAAAAATATTTACTTTAATATATTATGGCCCATTCCTATTTACATTGCAGTGTAATGAATTGATTCAGCACAGAAATACATTTAAGTATAATAGCAAATCATGAGTGACCAATATTTGAAAAATCGGATATAGTATAAAATTTGCGAGGGATAAAAAACATATGTTTCCGCAGAAACTACGCAGATCAATACAATCATTTTTTAAAGGAAAGGAGGAAAATTTGCATTGGAATAGGCTTTAATTTCCTCCTAAAAGTTGTATTGTAAAACTTGGTTGTAGAAAAGTTTTATTCATACATTATTCTTTTGATGTTGACAAACACCAGTTTTTGTCTAAATGTACAATGAAATAGTTGGTCAAAGAATCACAAAAGGATAAAAAACTTCTATTGTTTGCGACTTATATAAAATTGCTCTGCAATAAACAGGATCATTAGAGAAGTAAGAAACTTTGATTAAAAAACATTTATTGATGATGTTCGGAACAGCGTTCATGTTACTTTTTTTCATTGCTTACGGAGAGAGTCAAAATCCAGCTTCGTTTGACCGAAATGAAATGAAAGATTGTTTTTATCATCTTCTGTGTACATTAAGTAAGCTTTCTCATATTTTGCTCGGATGAGTGGAAGTATGAATGAATGCAAGTGGTTGTATGAATAAGGCATTCAGGATAAAAATGTGTCTAATAAAAATTCCTATTCAGCACACAGGTACTTAAAATATGCTGGTGTATATCAAGTTGGGACAAGGACTAACTAACTTAATTTATGTCCGGAATCAGAGATTATGGACCCTGAGTCTGTGCGGTGTGTCCAACAACCCCATCACTGTGTCATATTTCGTGTTTGAATGATGTACAACTACAATGATTTCATTTTCTTTGCTAAGTTTCTCATATATTTCTTGTGAAAATCCATGTATACAGTTTCCTTTAAACCAAGAGCTCTTAACTGCAATTGATTATGAACCCTGAGTCCGTGCGGTCTGTCCAACAACCCAACACTGTCTCATATTTTGTGTCTGAATGATGTACAACTACAACGATTTCATTTTCTTATCTAAGTTTCTCATATATTTTTTTAGAAGTTTAGGACATATCTTGTAGCATTTCTCTTAAATATCGTAATGCTAGATTAACTGTAATAATATTCTACCAGTGGTGATAATACTCTCTAAATAGAACATACTGCTACTAGGCTTTTTTGTATTCATGTGTTTCTTATAGTAATACTTATAGTTCACTCTATACGTGGACCAATAATTAATTTCTAAATCGTTAGAGGTAGGAATATACTTCCAATATAAAAATGGATTTAAAGGGAGTAAACAATTAATTTTTATGCTGTTAGATTCTATAAATGAACTTTAGAAAGTCTAAATTTTTATACAATACGCCTGTCTCATTAATTATAGTTAGGAAAAATTCTAGATACACTAACATCGTGAACAAAGATTTTCCACAAATTTGCAACTAAAACTGACCCAGTAATGAAGCTGCGAATTCCATTCTTTCAGTTCATTTCAAATGCCGTCTCAATGAAACTTTTAAGAGATTGTATCAAATTTAAATTACGCATGAGTAGGTGTTATTAGGTTTTATACTTTTGTCATTACTTGATATGAGGAGATGTTAGAGTGCATTGAAAAGACTCTTTATACCTACTTACTTGATTAGAAGGGATTTATTTATTTTTATATTTGTTGTACGTAAACATGTATTAAACACAAGGAGATGAGAAGTGGGTTTTGAATTTTGGAATTTTATTTCAAACAAACAAGATGTAAATCCATCACCAGTGAATCAAATGTTCTGGACCTTCGAGGGTCAATTTATAAGTTAAAGAAGTTTTTTACAATAGTCACTTATTGCCTCTAGATAATTATTACATTATACGACTAAATAAGTATTACATGCGTCATTCGTTTCATTTTTTCAGTCCTTTTTTTGTGGAATTTAAAAGATAACTTTGATTGGCCTTTCTTCTTCGATGATGCTATAACATAATTTGTGTTCTGAATATCAGTATATAGAACCATTCACTAACCATTTTCTGATCATTTGGAGGATTTCGTTTCGCTATGAAAATTGTCAATGATGTGGTTCAGCATGATGGCGAGACATAACACTCATGTCTTCAGCCATGTAATTAATTGCCATGGACATGGGGCGGCGTTCTGTAATTAATCTTTAAGAACTAACGTTGTTTAATAGGACATTGAGATTGAAGCTCGTCGTCAGATTTCAGTCCTCTAAATAACTCTCTTGACGATTTCTCTAAAAATAAAGTCTACGAATGAGAATTCATGAATCAGCAGATTTGATAAATCATATTCTCATGGCATGCGAATTTGTTAAACAAAAACTTTTGAATAATGTGCAAGGAGAATTTCTTCGCGGGTTCGTGTCTGTGCATCAGCCAAATCACCCCAGTGGAGCACCTCGAGTACGTAGATGAAAAGTGGCCCGACTCAGTATGCCGTTGACTAGAAGTACCGCCTACGGGAATGTTGAGTGCGGGCCTGGTGATAAAGATTTTGTAACTTACCATAGTACTTTTATTGCTATCGCGGCTAAACTATCATCCAGATCTTAGCGCCTTTGCGGATTGATCGCTTTACGAATTTATTTCAACCACTTCTAGCAAGTATTAAGGTAAAGTGATTTTTAATTAAAGTTCTTCAGATTCTTGATTATGATAGTATTTTAAATTATATTCATTTTGTAGTTCAAGGAGGTTATTGTTTTCATCAAGGTATGCCAGTTTTCATTTATTTTTTGAGTACCAGATAAGTTTACGCGTTTAAACTGAATTTTAAAAAAACAAAAAGTTACAATGACATTTTTAATTAGGTTCATACATTTTTAATTTTCACAAGCTGATAGTTGTTTCCTGAAATAAATTTATATACAACCCCCCATTGCTTTTCACAGCATTTAATTGGTCAATTTTAGTTTTAAAAGAGTGGGACATTTGATTATTGCTTATGTAAGGATGTCATGATTATTTTACTAGATACAACTACTAAGATCAGGGGACTGTTTTAAAATTTAGAATTATTAAATTTATCAGCTGTACATTTATTGACTCATTTCCATGAAAATTGTTTTTATTTCATTTAAAGCATTTGTCCAGTTAGAATTGTATGGTTATCTCCAGCAGTTTAGAAATTAGCTATTTGCCTACGATTATAGTGGTCCACTAGTACGACAATTTGGAGGATCCATGTTGAAGCCTAAGGAAACGGTGCCTGTAAATACAGTCGGCTAGTTTAAGGATTTATATCTCGATTCTGGATTCCATAAAAGCCGATTTTTATTTTATACTAGCTGTTATGCCCGGTGTTGCTCGGGATTAAAATACTTTCATGTCTAATATTTTTGATAATAAAAACTATTTTTGTACAGAAAATTACAATACCCAAAATTCTTTTATATTCTGAAACGTTTTATAATTTTAAAAAATCCCTTTCGACAAGCTGGAAGGGAAAGGTAGATTACTTTACGTTAATGTTACAAAGGTAATGAAATATTAGAGGAAAAGGTGTAAATATGGGCACCCTCTTTTTTTTTGACTTAAAGTTACTTTCATTTTGAAAAATTCTGGATTTTTGACCTTCATTAACAACTATTACAAGTTTACTAAATGAGAGGAGGCAAAACAATGATTAATACCAATTATTTCAATTCGAAAACGAAGATTTACAAAAAGCTTTTAAAAAAGCAGCAGAAAAAATGGGGTGCAAATATGGGCCCTCTCCAAAAGAGTCACAAAAAATAGTTTAAAATGTTTTAAAACAGGATAAAACAATACAAAATAGTAGAGAATTTATTTATTACAAAAAAAAATTATTTACAAAAATCGCAAACATAACTGGCTGTTTCAGCCCCGGCACAATCTAAGTGTGCCCACATTTGGCACATAACACATTTTACCCACACTTTCCCGCGAGTGTCTTCAGAGAACTTTCCATCACAAAAGATGCAAGTTGCCTCGCTCGAGTCTGATTTATCCCCATCGTTGATATCCAGGTTGATATCATCATCGCTGTACACAAGGGGAGGATCATAGTAGTCTGATGAGTCCGATGATGAATCGTATCGTTTCATGGGTCAAATTTTCTTTTTTTGAAGGCCCTTGGTCTTCCCACCCCTGCCACCTGGCCGGTCTCTTACCCCGGGAACACTCAATTACGTCTTCTTGGGAGCACTTTTCTCAAGAGACATAGTCAACTGATCCTTGTATGGAGATCCAGTGATGAGGCTGGACCTTGTTGCTTTGCGTCCATGAGTAGTGGTTCTCTTCTTAATGTTGAGGACAGGAGATATGTCCAACGGAGAAACTGTATTTGAAGTTCCCGGGGAACATTTCGGTGTTTCAGTAGCCTCATCAATTGTCATAGAAAGAGTGCCCATATATACACCAACCAAACCTAAGAAAGATGGCCACTATCACATGTAACCAAAAAGCGTGTGTGACTAAATGCGTACTTCTAAAAGTAACTTAGAATCTCTGCTTTCCAGATATCACAGTAAAATTATTTTAAATTAACCATAAGAAGATGAAAAGAAAACGATTTCACATACCCGTCAAAAGTTTGCAGTCCAGAACAAACACCAATTCGCTCAATAACTCACGCTGCATCCACACTACTTGAAAGAATGATTCCAACTGTTCTCTGTTATCTTATATCAACAAGTAGCGACATATACAGTCCTGGAGGCCAGTCTTTAGCACCTCCTGTAGCCACTTGGGGAGGGGTGCCCATATTTACACCGGTTCCTCTACATATTGATCAATATAGACATAGCCAATGACTTTGCTGTTTCCACACATTGCAATATTTACGTCAAGATTCTGTTTTCATGCCATTTAATTTTTTGCTATATCAAGGTTTTATCATTCCATTTTTCATTCCGAAAAGTTATGATAGATTTATCGGTCAGTACATTGGTCAATTGTTTTTATATCTCAACACATAATCATTCAACAGGTAGGAGTCATAAAGAAATAAACATCCCAGCAGTGTAAATATCCCCTAGATAATATTAAGCCAGCCTATCTGAAACAGTAGCAAGAAATTGACACTTGACAAGAATGAAGAACCACTGTAGATTTAAAATTAATTTATTTAGTCTAGGTTGCCATTTAATTGTGCCAACCTTACTTAGTCATATGCTGAAACCACATGACTTGAAACATTTGCACACTACTAAGAATGGGCTCATTTAGAGAACTCCCTGTTAACAGAGATAATAGTCACTAAATTCTTAACACATAAAAGAATAAAAATTATTAAACATTGGAAGTGGCAAATTTAATACGTGTGTTTAAAGCATAGGATATGAATGCAGCCATTTTGAACAGTAAATTTAAATCTCCATCGACAGTTAAAGGCAAATACTCAGGAGGAAAACCCCAAAACAATTTTAAAGTTAATGAGATAATTTTTAATATCAATAAGGAAAAAGGAAACTCTTATTTAAATATCTATCTCTTTTGGCTATTTCAAATTAAATGTAATAAATAACTCTTGGTGCCGCCATGTTAAATTAAATATCAAATTAAAGTAATCTGTCAAATTAACTATTAAAATTAACTGTTTGGTTAATTAAAATTAACTGTTTGATTAATTAAAAGTAACTGTTTGATTAATTAAAATTAATTGTTTGATTAATTAAATTTAACTATTTAATTAATTTAAATTAAATATTTAATTAACAGTGACGAAATCTTGACTAAAACCTTCTTTATGGCCCATAGTATTTATCAGCAATAGTTTGGATTAATCTTAAAGTAAATAAAAGTCATTGTGGCTTTGTATGTATGTTTCACATTTCCTCCTAAACCACTGGACTGGTTTCAACCAAATTCTGCACACTTTTTATTTAAGACAAGAGAAAGGTCACTCTCACTTTTCAAAGCCCAAAAGTTATTTAAAGTTTCAGTTAATTAAAAATTAAACAATGCGTTTTTCAGCGATATCTTTGGAAAATATTATCTCAAGAAACTATTTTTACAACATATTAAATTTCAGAAAATTAGCTTTTCAGTGACAAAAATTTCTTTTCCATACAATTTATTTCTCTCATTTCAATAATTTTTCAAAATTAATTTTAAACAGAATCCGTAACAATATTCTTTATTATATTATATTGTTGAAGAACAGAATAATGCGAAGAACATTAACAGAAGCAGAAAATATTAACAGAATTGTGGATGAATGCTAAAAGAAAATTTTGAAAGTAGACGATTACCAATTTATATCATGACCAACTATTAATTTGATTTATTTACATGCTTTAAATTAATGACTAATTAACTATTTAATTTAATTGCTTCAAAATATTTATTAAAACCATTTTTTTATTTTATATAGTTATTGTTAACAAAATTTGAAGTACCTATATAAAAATAATAATGTATGGAGAAAATCAGCTGTCGGTTATTTTTTAAAATTGTCTGGTTCAATTGTATTCTCATTTTAATTAAAAACGTTTCAGATCAGAAAAGGAATTTGTGTATTATAATTTTTTTTACAATAGTAGTTTTTACTTTAAAAATATTAAACATGAAGGCATTTTTATCCGGAGCAAAGCCGTACTAAGGACTTGGGCTAGATTTTCACCTTCCTTACAAAATATCCCTCGCCGGTTAAAATCTAATTAAAATTACTCTAGTTATTGTGTTCACAAGAAAACATGGGCAAAAGCATTATACATATACGTCTCTATTAATAATAATAAGGAAAAGAACATTTCGCCCTCTATTCTCATAATGATTAGAGCTACAAGAATGAAAGCGGTTGGAAGAGACTGCAAATGACGAGAGTAAAAATAGTTTTTGTGACATAATTATAACATATTTTCGAAAAATATCACGGAAAATGCCATATATTGCTTAATTTCCAATTAACCGAAATTTTTATAAGATTAGGACTTTTAAAAGTTGATGATGATCTCTCTCGGCTTATATAAAATAAATTTATAAAAATAAACAAAAATTTCAGAAATAAAGATAAATTAGTTCGAAGTTTAACCGTTTCATAACAACGGAGTAGCTATCAATTTGCGTTACTTCAAAATCGTCTGCAGGTAAATAACAATTTAATAAATTTAGAAAAACTAATAAAAAATTGGAGAAAAAATGTCACAGATAGACATAAAATAGGTATCACTGAAAAGGTAAAAAATTGAACTTTAAGATGGCATAAAAATAATTTTTGAGGGATAATTTGTTACGAAGTTACTGTGGAGAAATGGTTTCAGTTAATTTCTAATTAACTGACTGTTTAATTAGCATTTGCACTTTGAAAAGTTAACAGTAATCTTCCCCTTGCCTTTATTAATAAGTGTGCCCCTTGTCTTTATTAATAAGATGGTTGAAATCAGTGCCGTGGATTAGGAGGAGATGTGGAGCATACGTACATATAAACATACATACTAGGGTTGGGTGATACTGTATCAACTTGATGCTTTGTATCAGGTAAGCAAAAGTAACAGATACAACTAAATGATACAGACCAAAAGTATCAGGTACTCGGTATCAGTTCTCGGATTCGAATGATAACGATAAGTAATCGCTTCCGTCGCGTTCCTTTTCAGTCGGCTAATACGAAGTATCATATAATACATTTTGTATCATATGATACTTGTATCATGTTGATATCAGATTGATACAAGCAATCGCTTCCGTCGAGTTCCTTTTCGGTCGGGTGATACGATGTATCGATATCAGATGGATACAGTTCCGGGTTGGCGATTGCTTCACGCTTCGCGTTTTCGGTCGAGAAGTGATGATGAAGTGCATGTGGCCTTGATTTTGAAGTCATGACGGGTGGGGGGAGAGAGAAATAAATACCCGAGCTGGGAGTGGTATGTGTGGGATTGATATGTAATGCATTAATTTTGTGGAAAAGATACAATAGGATTTCAGCATCATACACCCGTGTAGGAACATCTCGATAGAGAATGATCCCCGAAGTAGGTAGGTACTTCCTTATTAAAGAACGATTAAAATAGTGGCGAGAAGAGAGGTACAATTTTCGGTATTAAAAAAAAACTAGTCAGAAAACATTTTTGCATGAGTGTGAAATCCATTCCATGAGAACTCATTTTTTCGATAGTGGTATTGATCTTAAATAACAAAAAAAAAAAAAAAAAAACCAAGCATATCTTCTGACGAAGTAAAAAAATTAGTTTTTTAAATCTATAATTAAACTATTTTATCTCTCTCTTTAACTCTTTTGTTGCTGTAACTTGTATGTTATCAATGTTATACTTTTGTTAATATACGTACTTCCTTCTTTTCCTAATTAAAGAGAAATTTCACGTTTTTTGTTTTAAGTTGTTCATATTAAACTCTATATGTTAATAGACGTTTAGCTTTAAAAACTGCTCTTCCAAAATTGCTCGTTAATTTTAGCTATAGGTGCTAATTGTAATTTTGTACATTATTTCTTAAAGCATTTTTAAAAAGTAAATACTTTTCTAAAACTTAAAATACTGATAGCAACAGTTTCATTTTCATTTTGCATTTAAGTATTTCATCGTATATTTATATTTTAAAATATAAATATTTTCTGTTTAATTAGATTTTTTGAATCGCTATATTCTGAAAATCCTATTCATGTTCAGCATTTAATTTTTATGTTTAATTTATTTTACTAATAATAATGCTGTAGATTGAGTTACTTATTTGTTTTGAATAAAGAAATGCTTAAAGCAAAATATATTTATTTAATCATAGAAAATCCCATCAATCTTATATACTTATTAAACATTGCAAGAAAAGGTAAAAATGCGTTAAAAATAATTTTATGCCAGGTAATGAAATAATATATATAAGTAGTTTTAAAAAAACAAACACATAACACATGCTAGCATTGCCAAGGCAGAAATCTCGCATCACTATCCGATTGCCTACCCAGTTCCGTACCGACAGGAAGGGATCGGTTATAGGCTGTATCAGATACAAAAGTATCAAGTAAAAGTATCAGGTACAAGAGCATATCAGTATCAACTTGTACCAGATACAGCAAAACCTGGTATCAACCCGTCTCTAATACATAGCCACAATGACTTTTATTTATATTAAGATAAAATACAGTTTTAAGACGTATTTTAAAAATGCTGGAAAACAGTCATATACGATTTTTTCTTTGAAAAATTCTAGTGTTTGTTGCGTCTTTAAATTACATTTTAGAAGATATTGTAACATGTACTTCTATGTGAATGCTAAACTTGTGTTTCTTATATGCTATATTTTCGGTTTAGATTATACTAAAGAATTTGAAGAAGTCTGTCAGGAACTTTCACCCAAGGTAATATAGATTTATTTATGCGCCTTTCAAATTCTGAATTATAAGTGAGCTTCTTTGATGGTTCGATATAAAGACAACAAAGAACCCAAATTATGTAAAAGAAAAATGATTGGATCAATGAACACCTAAGTTGGGACTCAAATTTTCCTCCACGGTAGATATTCTTGAAGAAATTATTTCTCTTGACTGCTAATGTACACAAGAAAGTCTCTAGCATGAGTGCATTTAGGCGAAATGTTTTGTAATATGTGTATTTTTTTATAAATTTTTTTGAAAGCTTGCTTTGAAGATTTAAACATAATTTTTTTATGTTATTCTTTTGATCCATCAAAAATCAGTAGTTTAGCTTAGTTTTATTTATATTAACGTCCTGTTTTGAGTGTTCTGTCGGGTCTGCTCTCGTAATTTGAACCGCGGTCAGAGGACGAGGACGACACCTGAGTTGGCATCCCCGCTCTCTCCAAACTTTGCACCACATCAGCGGGAGGACGTTTTACCCTTTACATATCTACAGGCGAACATACACAGCAGAATTTTAGTGAATCGGGTTTCGAACCTGGAACGCTCCGACTCCGAAGCCGAGACCTCATCCCAATAGGCCACCGCGGCCCTTTGAAAAATTAGTCAATGCATTGACAAATTTATTGTTTTGCAGGTAGTAAATGTGAAAAATATCTTAAAATAATGTAAAACATATTATTTTTATGATTTTACAGTACTTCCTTTATCTACATCAGATTCTAAACGTTAAAAATTAATTACAGTTTAACTGAGTTTTTAAAAATGAATAATTAACCTAAAATCTTTTTCTTTAATTTATGTTCAGGATTTAACGAAAAACTTACATATACTTTCAACAACTATTATATAAAGACAAACAAGATACATTTAAGTTTCATAATTTGAAGGAATTGATGCTAATGAAGAATTTTGTAAACTATCGAAACTATCTAACTTTTGTAAACTATCGTAGAAATGCTGATAATTTTAATATTTAATTATTTCTGATACTAATAATATTTATAGAAATTAAAATAAAATATTTATAAATTTCCGTATTATTTTGAAAAAACCATATAAAATTCTGTTTTTGAAGAACATCTTTAAACACTGAATAAACTGGAGACACATTTACTTTGCCTTTCTCTATAGTTACGGTGAATAAACCAGGAGGGAGAGGGGCGCAGTGTTAAGCGCTTTGGCCAAGGGCGTAGAAACGTATAAATCCGGCCCTGCCAGAATTTCATCAATATACATCTTCATTCAGGTCACAATCCAAATTAACTGATATAGGGAAGTGTCATCGAAATTAGACCGGCGGTGCCTAGAATTTGACATAAATTCAATTCTATTAAATATTTGGGTCGTTAAATAGGAAAATTATGTTGTAACGATGTCAGAGGGGTGTATGAAATCATTTTTTTGGAGAAAGGAATGAGTGGTTACGGTTAGAGAATAAGTGTTTAGATTCAGGTATCATCAATTATTCATCTTAACGAAATACAGAAACCTCTTACGCTGTTTTAAATTAAGTAGGAAAACATGTTATTATAACCTCAAATAGGAAATCTCTTTTGCTCCAGTTTACTGTAATTATTTTAGTAAAATAGCGTTAAAATAAGGTAAAGGGAATTTTTTGTTGATGTCCAAAGGTTGCCCGGATTGGACCATTAACAATTGCTTAAATTGGACAATTTAAATCCATGGGATTGTTATCTTAAACTACAAGAATAACTCGGAAAGACAATGAAGCAATAAAAGGGCACCGATGTCATTAAATATTGGAACAGAAAGTGATACAATGCATAAAATGTCATACTTGTGTAATGGCATGAATTTAAGAATAAAAATATTTTTGCTTTAATTGTGCTTGGGCCGTTGGTATAAATTTTAAGTTATTTTTCCTATTTTAAAGTGTATTTTATAAAAAAAATAATAACATTGTTTTGAGGATAAATTAGCTACAAAAAATTCTACTACTCGTTTTTCATTAAAATAGCTACTCTACAATTATATATTAAAAAATGTCGAGGTGGTCCAAATGCGAAGACTTTGCCCTATTAATTCCTATGGTAATTAATGTATTAATTAATTTCCGTTCTGAAACTTTGGGATTTTTTTATTAATTGGTCATGTAATATTTATTCAAAACAGCATACATATTTTTAGACATTCCCGGTACAAAAGAGGCGCACCTACACCAAATAACAACCAGGGAAAATACCACAACTCCGCACACACTCAATTATTTCAAATGCAATGCGGATTTTTTCCCTCTTTGTCTGAAAACGTTATGACGGAAAGTACAAAGAGTGAAATTGCAGTTAAACCTAAATAAAATTATTCAAAACATTTTTGAACTAATATGATTTATTAATTACCAACTAGCCACCTTGGCGACCAACTGGTTCGTCCATCATATTGATAGTACTTGTTCATTAATGTCAACCAACTTTAATTTAGTTATTCAACTTTTGGTACGAAGTATACTGTTTTTGTTGAATTAAAGCGAATGAGTTTTAATGCTGAATTTGTGTGATTGGAAATAGAACTGGTGTTTCTCAGCATTGTGTTAACTATCACGGGGAAAAAAGGAAAGGTTCAACGATCGAAACAACCTTGCAAGTTTTGTTCGAATGCGGAAAAAAGGGGCTGTTTCAAAACGCGATATTGCTTAGAAATATGTGTTCAAGAAAGAAGAAATAGAGAAAATGTTCTTCATCAATTTTAATCACCACAATAAAAAATGGAAACAAAATCCCTGGAAAATCTAATTAGCTACGAAACGTTACAATATACTTCAGTCTGTTATGATTCACTTACAATGATATCTTGGTAATAACGATAATTTTTTCACCGTGAAGATTGAATTTCAGCATTTTACTGTATGTTGTATAGTTTCTCGGATGTTTGGCTTTAATAAAAATGAATAATTTGTCTGTTAGAAGTAAGAGAAGTATTTAACTCAAATGGCAAAATCAAAATTGTAACATTTATACAATAAAAGGAGATATTTATTGAAAATTAATTGCATACTTTCCCGAAATTTGAAACTTTTCTTAACGATTGCAGAAAATTTGTTTTGAAGGTAAATAGCTGCCTTCGACGATCAACTTATTTACCGAGAATACTGATTGTATTTGATTTCAACTGAATTTCTCAAACAAAATTTGATATTTATGGCTCCCTGAACTAAGTAATTTTAAACGTCAAATTGTGATAGTCATTATGGTGATTTTTTAATGGTCTTGTATTTGTTGAATTCATTATCTGTATGAAGGTCTCCAATGCATTCAATTAACTGTCCGCATCATCTAACTGCAAGTTGTCTTTGCCAACATCACTTTCTAATTCCTCTAAAAAACACGCATTTAATTCCAACATTAAATTGCAAAGGCATATTTTATTTCCAACAGTATGTTACCTCGATTAAAACATAGCAAACATAATCTTTGAGTTTTATTGGATATATTTCTTAATATAATTACTCAATATAATAGAGAACTTTGTTTACAGATTTCAGAAAAAAATTAATACGTGAAAAAAGAAAGGAAAATTCTTTACAATATTACCAAATGATATGAAAAAATAAGCAGAATTTTCATTCCTTAGCTTTCAAAAATGGAAGAGAAACGAGCAATTAAATATTTGTATAAACAATGGAAACGGTTTGAATTTCACTGCAACAATGGAAAGCATTGCTGTAAATTAAGCATAAATATGTATATATTTACATTTGTTAAATTAATTTGTTAATTGGACAGAAGATTGATATAATTGAAAATATAATATTTTGAATTTCAATATGGTGTAAAAATCATTTTTGTGCAATAGCATTTTCGAAAGTTAGCGCCTGAAAAACGCAAAATTTTGATTAATTAAAATTTCGGAAAAAACTCATTGAGGTACCCGTTTCTTCCCTCTAAAGTATGTTTCTGCCAGATTTGGTAGCTTTATGTCCAACCATAAGTCCTGCAGAGCGTCAATATACTCGCTTTTTATAATTAAATTCTATTAATAGATATAAATTAGAATGCCTCATAAAATTCTTATTTGCAGAGTATTAACTTCTATAATTCCATGTATATTTTAAAGTATTACTCTGAAGCTGCGGGATGGGCCGAACAAGTCTTTGGTACTGCTTTTACCCATGAAAATTCTCTAGAAAATTGGGTGCAATACAGTAATATAGATTGCAAGAATTCAGAAGCTGAAAGAGTAAGTTACGATTCCTTCATTTATAGAAGCATATTACAACCTAAGTTAGTGCTACTTTTGTAGAAGTAATTCAATTTTAATTTGACTTAAATCCTGTTTCTATTATATCATCTTTTTGTACTTACACAGTAACATATAAGACAACAAATAAAACTTTATGAATGTTCTAGCTTGTCATAAGGCTATGATAAAAGGTTGACTGTAAAAGGTTAAAATAAAAATATTCTCGCAAAATTGCTTTTGTAAATGGTTATAAAATAATTGTTAACTCATTTCCAATGGAAATCGTATGAAGTGTTTCTTCTTTTTACGATACTTCGCTAATAAAATTCCTTCTTATAAAATAGAAATACAGATTTCCGAATAATAAACCGCATTTAAATTTTCCTACTTCGTAAAAAATATATTCTTAATGATAAAATATTTTCCCTTCAAGCTTTTATGATTGTCTTCTTCCAAAAATATTATCGCCAAAATCAAATCAATCCTTCAATTCTAATCATTATTCCGTCACCAATGCGATATACAGGTATAAGCCTGTATTTTTAAAGAATGAAAGTATGCTCGAAAGAAGAAAACTAAATATGAGGAAGGCATACTTACCTATAAGGAAAGATATGCGCAATCATCTGGAACAAATAGAAGCTCCCCTATAGACGAATATTTAAAAAATAAAATGACCTTTCCCACGCACAGATAATTGAAACAGAAACCCTAAAATGCAAGTCTCACCTCATCCGATCACAATCATAGCCAGGCTACGAAGCTAAATAAGTTGATATTTTAGGACGGATGTAAATTAATTAATAAAATTAAAATTTAAGTAAGGAATTTTTAGAACAGCAAGTTCTTAGGAAGATAAACGTCAAATAATGCCCTTGAGGTGTCGTTTGCTATAATTCGTGATGCTCCTTTCTTTTGGGGTTAATTTTTTTATTTGCTAGTTTTTGAAATAAAATCTTTAACTTAAAGATTCGCAAATAGAGGTCCTACACTGGGTTTAAGTGGCTTTACTATGGATAGATATTTCTGCTACTCCACCTTTAATCTTTTGAACGTAATATCGTAATAAATCCTGTAAAAATTTCACAATAACGATATACAAATATTTCGATCAGCAGACAAAACATTAAACAGAACATTCGCATTTGCATTTTGCTCAGATTGAGATGAATATCAAGCATTTTTTTTTTTGCTCGCTACATCCAAAGCGAATAACACTGAATAGTGTATTAAATTAAATACTATGTATTAAAAGACATATTCTTACAAATATTACATATTTAACTAATATAAGAACCTGTGAATGAGTACAGTGGACATAGATCTTATATATATATATAAAAGAATTATTTCATTCTTTTTTCATTATATATTTCAGGATAAGCATTTCAATGAATTTGGGCAATTAGCAGGCGAATACTGGATGGTAAGAAATTTTCAGATGGATGTGAATCTGTCGATTAGATCATTCTAATGAAAACTTGCTTTTATGTAGTTCTATAGAATCTATTTGTTGGAAATCTTGAAAACACAAGAAATTTTTAAAAACTAAAATATGAATTTTTGGTAAAAATGATCATTATTTAAAATATTTTGTACAAATGTCCCATTAATTTTCAATAAACTTCAAATGCAGATAGTTATGCGTAAAGAAAATTTGAATTGAACTTTCATCACTCGGTGCGTTTTTATATTATATAGGTGTCCTTTTCTAGCATTAATACACTGTCATATAATTCCTTGTATACTTAACAAGAAGGACAAAACGAACGAAGGAGTGATCGAATGTGTCTTCAAGAACATTTGGGGATATTTTCCAGACATAACCATGTCAGGTATTCTGAAAAATTGTGATCCTTTGAGAAGATTGTTTAAACCATTAATTGGGAAAATAATTCTAGCTATATTTTATTTTTGTTCCAAGCTATATTTACATAGTCTCACACATTACGAATATTGCAATGATATGGGACTGGATATTGTCACAAAAATTGTCTGGTGGGTGTACGTAGATGTCGCTTTATTCTATGAATATTTCAGTGAAATACGAAAAAACAAGCAGATAGTAGATCACCAAAACAGACCAGTACTTTCAATAGCGCTCAACTTATATTGGCTCACCATCTTGCCCTGCAGTCAAAACTCCATAGAGACTGACTCCCTCGATAAGATTTCGGTATTTGTACCTTTCCCGAAAGGATGTGACGTCACATAGATTTCTGTCGAAGGATCTCTACATTTCCGTTCCTAGTAGAGATAGGACCAAAATTCTAGTATTTTCTAGAAGCTTCGTTTTGTCCCCAAAATGTTTTCAAGGTCATGGTTCATTGGTTTGGATTCCAGTAAAACTCTCTTTCTTGCCATAAGATTAGAATGCCAGGGAAACAAATTTACAGCTTCATATCGATAATATCACGTGAACATTCGCTCAATAGAATCGCATAAATTTTTATTGTACCGACTCTGCATTTTAGATGAATATTTATCTATAGATATGTGTTTGTTTCATATTTCTTGAGAAACTGCGTCTCAATTGCAGTCTAGTTTATTGCAACACTTTAAAAGGCATAACGAAACTTTCACATTGAACGAAGCTACTCTCTCGTATTATAATTAGTTGTACATTTCATGCCTGTATCTGGATTACCACTTTCACTAACCCTGACTTCTGCTAAGATCCTTGAAGATCTGAACGATAGCAATCCATTTAGCATTAAATAATCTATGCATGCGAACGTTCATATCATTTTGCTTAACAGTAAGAACTTTGTACGCTACCATTCCTAAATGTAAAACTTTCAATTATTCTGACTTATGAATAGTAACATTCTTATTGTGATTAAGTGTGCTTAATTTGATTATTAAGTAAATTATTTAAAATTGCTATGATGAACCTTAGATGACTGAATTTGAGATTTGTAAATAACCCTATTTGCACAAGATATTGTACGATATCACCACGATGTTTTTCGATATTTTATATGCCGCGCAATATCGTGAAGATATCGTAGCAATATTGTAAAGCATCTTGTGCTAGTAGGGTAGGCTTGTGAAATTTATTGATGTCTGAGAACTTCATTCTGATTACTTAAAACTTATTTTTTCCATTTTAGAAAGCTTGTATTAAAACGTTCTCACAGGAATGCAAGGAAGTACAGAAAGTTATAGTAAGCACAATACTTATTGCAATTCTAAATACAGGGTGAGGCAGAAAGGACGAACTTTATTTAAGAAATCGCAAAATTGTCATTTTTTCTTATAAAAAAATTTAAAAATTTATTGACGTATCTGAGTTCGCATTGAGATAGCCTTTGAAAAAATCCAAGTGTGGAGTACGTTATCAATAATGCATTTCTGAAGGCGTTTTGGAGAATTGGAATGCACTCTTTTAAACATCACTCTGTCGTTTTGCTCGTAGCTATGAGCAGCGGTCTTTCGTGTAATTCTTCAAATTTTCAGAAGCCCAATAATTGCAGTTATCTTGATTCCCCATGCCATTGACATGAAAATGTGCTTCATCATTTATAAACAAAACGAGGTTGTCATTTTGCTCAAAAACTGCTCCCATCGCATGTTCAAAGTTCAGTCGCTAGGCGTAATTCTGGGGCTTCAACTGTTGCACAACGGCAAATCTCTAGGGATGGAATTGTAGGTCTAAATGCAAAATACGCCTTACCGAACGATTACTGAGACCACGTTCAAAAGAATTCTTCTAAGCAGATCGACTCGGTCTACGCAGCACGGCGTGTCTGACACTTTCCACATTTTCAGTGGTACGTTTAATTCGTGTAGCCCCCGACGGTCTTATGCTCATTAATGTACCTCGTGTACGAAGTGCTGAAGTCCAACGTAAGGATAGTCTTAAGAGCGGGATGAACTTGATTTCTAGGGGTTTTAAAATGGCAACGAAACCAGTGGCCGATTTTGGCAATATGAGACCAGAGGCGCGAAATTGTTTTGAGGCCCTGCTCCTATCTGATATCGAAAATTCCACGTCGTCTTAGCTGTGTTATGCATGCCGAACATATATGGTGGCCCAGAGGGTCTTGAGGTACGAGGCGAGCGCTTCTAGCACCTATGTGAAAAACCGCCTCTGGACGAAACTCATGTTGAAAAGCTGTGATAGACTCGTTATTCTTGACGAAAAAGTCAAACTCAAAAACGAGGTGTTCTATCGTTCATGGCTTCAACTGAAAAAAAAAATACTAATACTTCATGAACCGAACGCCACCTACCGCGCATCCCGCACTTTAACTGGTGGTGAGTTCTAGCCATTTCTAAAACGTTTTCCTTTCCGTCTCACACTGTATAATGTTAATTATTAAAAAATGACGATTCCATTGCTTTATGAATTTATTATTTGGTAAATATTTTTCATTTCTATTATATGCCTTTGATAATTGGTCACATTTCGGTATCGGGAACTGACAATTGCAAATTATTCCAAAGTGGGTGCAGTTGGCCATCAAAATTGAATTGAAAATTCAATGAACAAAAATCTCTTCCAAAAAAGACTATTAATAAAAAAATTAGTTTGGATCAATGCAGTGTTTGAACTTTTTCTGTGATGTTTGAAAAAAGTAGATTTATTTCAAAATCTGTATTTTTGAATTGGTTGTCCATTAGACAGAAAATAATGAATTCAATTAAATATGCTGCTTAAATGAACGACTTATAACAGATTTTGTGCGCACTCTTACACTCTTGCAAGGAAAGCCTCTATTGCTACCACACTAAAGTTTCTGACTATTACTAGGTTTGAATCAAACTAATTACTTTTAATTGCATTCCTTCTGAAAATTCTGCATTATACGTTAAAATTCTGCCGATATATCTTCCTAGGGAATCTCATATTTACCTCGAGGTTGCAGTGGGCTGATAACAGTCTCGGCTTCGTGACTGGAGAATTGCGGGATCGAGAACAGATTCAACACAGGGATGAAGGCGAGCCTGATGCACATTGAATCAACCGAGTTCAAATGCATTTCCTCTGGTGTGGTGTGGAAGTTTGGAGAAGTGATTGTCTTCTCATTTGTTTGTCGTGTCTTCTGAACAGTATCAAAAAAACAAGGTCTGTCACAAACTAGCACTTTGGTAAGAAGAGATGAAACAGGATATTTTACAAGCGGAAATAGAAGAGCTCCTTATTTATAATCTGGGCGGCGCGAGTTTTCGAGATGAATATTAGCTTGGCGAAATCATAACCTTTTGCATTCTCATAATGTATGGTTTAATAGATCTTATGAAACTTGGATCCACATTTTAATATTTTAAACCCACAAAAGCCTCTACCGTCACAGAAAGAGAGAGAGATTCAAATAAAAAATGTTGTTCAATATTTTTATCAGTGCAATGCAGTATTCTGTATGACAATTATTGTCGTATTAAGCTGTCAATCAATCTTGCACTTCACAATAAGAAACAGAATAATAATGATAATTTCAAGACGCAAATATTATTCTTCTTTGCTGATTAAATAAATACTAAATGGGCTTATCAATTTTTATTTTGAAAGAGTAGAGGATGATAAAAGAAGCTAATTTTGTTTTAAGATGAGGAAAATAAACATATTGCAATTATTCTCGTAAAATAAAGATGAATGAAATAATTTATTTAACCTTTCATTACATTCATTCGTATGTAAAGAGACAATTTGATAGGATGTTCTATTTGGGAAATAACCTATCTTTGGTGATAATTCAGTTATGAATAAGCATTATTTTGATAGACCTTTCTAAAAAACCTGGATAGTACCACATGCAATAACACATTGGCACACATAGCAAAGGCGGGTATTATGATTCCTGTAAATATGGCCCTTTTACGATACACCCCTTTCCGAATACTCTGTACCAAAGAATTATAACCCACCAACTCAACGGGAAAAGGACAGTCAACCGGTTTTATCTAAATTTTCTAGGTTTAGAGCAAAAAATCGTTAACTTTTTTTTACTCTCCTCGATGTGAGTCATAGACAGATATCTCTAGCATTGAGTTACAAAGTCATAGGTAAAATAGGTGTAAATTAATATATCTTTCTATGCATAAAGCTGCTATGAAGAGGTTTTAGAGCAAACATTGCCTGGTTGGTGTCGTGTGCTCCAAACGGAGACTGAAGAAAGGCGGATACAGCAGATATTCACAACAAAAGCAAAGGTAAACACAAAGATAGTGAGAACGATTTTGTTAAGTACAAATTGGTGCCATATCTTTGTTTATTACACGCTTATAGTCTGTAGCAATAATTTTTATTAGATCGTGAATATTTGTTTAACGCCAATACATTTTCAGAAAATTGTTGCTGACAAATTAAATGAATATCTGGAGGAAGGGGAGTGTGCCAAGATGAGAAAATAATTTTGTCTGTTACCCTGAGAAATGGACCAACGATTGTGTGAAAATGCACTTTCATCTTTATTCTGTGTAGATTGTATGCATTCAAAATCTCCATATATAATATTAAAAAATAAAGTGATGAAATATCTAAACATTTTTTTGTTCTGTCAATCTCTATTAAACCTTGACCTTTAGATATTTCTGAAAGGTGGATTTTAAAACTTTGATACGGACGCACATCACTACTGGTAGCACGCAATTGGATGCCTCATCGGAAGGCATGCACAATCGGTGGCATAAAGTTTCATGTTTCACTGGAAGTATTCTCCAGCAGTATGGTTCATTATAACAAGCGAAATTTAGTACTAGTTTAATTTAATTTTCATGAAATTACGATTTTGTTTAATAAAATTCGAAAACTTTTTCGTACAATGCAGATTGGCAATAAATTTACATTCTAGATATTTTTTACTGATGCAAAACACTGGACTCCTATAAGAAATCGAGATTTCTGTTAACCGTGTAAGTTACCAATTGTTTTTCTTCCAGTTACATGAATCGGAAGCATGTTAAACAGGAAATGTGTCGGTGAGTCGAAGTTGTCTGATTTCAGTTCTGAAATATGACATTATAGATTACTAGCTTATGCCCGCAACTTCGTCCGCTTAGAAATGCATTATTTTGGTACCTTATTACTCAGGAGAAAAATTCTTTCCTGTCTAATAGTTTTAATGCAAAAAAATTTCTTCTATATAACATATTATAATTAACTATATTTTGTAAGGCATCTATAATCCATTAATCACCACAATTTATACATCCACTAACAGTACGCGCATGGCGTTGCTCTTGGCATCATGACTTCAACAAAATGGAAAAATAACCTACCCACAATGACATTAAAAAGTTTTGGAAACCAAATAAAAAAAAAAGATATACATTATTGATTTTTAGGAAATCAGTACCAAGTACGTTTATCTGAAGTAATGTTAAAAAATTGCAATGTGAAAATCATTATTATACAGCAAGCAAAGTATGCGAGACAAAGAAACATTTTAAGACACTGCCGAAAATAACTATCCAAAGTCATTCAGTTAAAGGTTATGACGACTCCTGCGCCACCAGCGAATGAAATTGCAGCAATGCAACTGCTGTATTTAAAAAAAATAACGGTTAAAATACCTTTTAACGTTTTCTTAAAATTAATTGTTCCCTGGTCAGTTCAAAGAGTTTTTTCGATAGCCTGGCTTTCTCCGGGGCGCGGCAACGGCAGAGCAAGTAAACTTTCAATCAGAAAACAAATTCAGCACCTTAGAAATAACTTTACTACTAATAAAATTCCTGCCTCATTCTATGACAGTCAATTAATAGCTTTAAGATGTAAATAAAGGATTGCATATTAGAGCTATGCTGACGCAATATTAGTATTGCGGGTCACTCAAGGCTCACTCAAGCCAAACAGGTCGGCTGTGATTACGTCGAAAATGCATCTTTTAGTCATTTATTATTTATTTTCAAATTAAAATAATATTTATTTTTTAACTCTTACCGTTTTCTTCCTAATTTTATCCCTTTAATTATCATCGTTATTATCTCAATTTACATCACTATCATCTTTGTTTCCATCGGTATCTTGATCGAAACTTTTTTTCCCAATCTTAGAACTTAGGCGCGAAAGAAAGTAACTTTATATTTCGAAAATATCCGCCTCCCCCCCAATACGACGCTCACAGTTCTTTCTTTGTCATCTCTTCCGTTGACTGCATCCCTCACTTTTGGGTGCGTAAATTAAAAATGTTTATGTTTGCGCTTTCATTCAGATTTGGCTTTTTGGTCTATCATAACGCTTGGGGTGAAGGCAGTGTTTTAAGATTAATTAGCTAACACTGTTCGCAGAAAGAATTTGACCTTGACATTTACTTCGAATTACGAAATTTCACCAAATAAAGTAGGAATTTGTATGAAACACTTTCGCTTCTGCGGGGATTGATAAAAAGTTAAAAAAAAATTATATGGGGGAAAGTGGGGAAAAACCGGGTAGCTAAGTTTCTATGGCCTGCTGGAGCTAAAAATATTCGACATAGAGCTCGTCAAATTTTATTAAAATATTTATTGATTATCGGAGTACAATATATTTTTCCAGAACAGTCACAGTTTCATTACTTTTTTATCAATGATTTTTATATAAAGAGTCAAACTACCCAATTTTACCCACTAGTGGGGTAAAACCGGGTACACATGTTAATGTTATGGGAAATTAGGAAAACCCGATTTTCAGTGCAAAAGTTGCACTCATTTTTATTTTATATGACAATTTAAGAATATTAGTTACAAAATTCACATATAAAGCATTTGCCTTCTTCCTCCTCGCCACTTCAGCTTTTGTGGGCACAACTAAGACAGTTTTCACCTTGGACTAACCCTCTTTCTTTATTTAAATTAGAAAATGCATCATTAAAATATAAAAAAATCAATCTCTGATGTGTTTTTATCGTCTTAATCGGAGGATCCTTATTATTTGATGAAATTCTTAATCCTTTTCGTTTGTAGACTGAAGAGCCAGAAAAACTGGTACAGCCGTTCGAATGCAAATAACGGAGATATGCAATCCATCAGCCTAACGCGATGCGGTCGGCCGCGTATTGGATCGGTTCCTGCTGCTACAATGGCAGGTTATCAAGATTTAAGTAACTTTGAACGGAGCCTTATAGTCGGCGCACGAGAGATGGGACATAGCATCTCCGATGTAGCGATGAAATTTGGATATTAGCATACAACCATTTCAAGAGTGTACCATAAATATCGGGTATCCGGTAAAATATCAAATCTCCGACATCGGCGCGACCAGAAAAAGACCTTGAAAGAACGCGACCGTCGATGACTGACGAGAAACCTTAAACGAGTTAGACGTGCAACACTTCATCAAATTGCTGCAGATTTCAATGCTGGGGCATTGAGAAGTGTCAGCGTACGAACTGTTGAACGGACCATCATTGATATGCACTTTCGGAACCGATCTCCCACTCGTGTACCGTTGCTGACTGTACGGCACACAGCTTTACGCCTCTCCTGGGACCGCCAACGCCGCCATTGAACTGTTGATGTCTGGAAACAAGTTGCCTGGTCTGACGAGCCTCGTTTCCAATTGTATCGGGTGGGTGGACTGGACACGCACTGGTATGGAGACAACCTCATGAATTCATGGAGCCAACATGTCAACAGGGAACTGTTTAATCTGGTAGAGCCTCTGTGGTGATATGGAGCGTTTGCAGTTGGCTTGATATGTGACCTCTGATACGTCTAGAGACGACACTGACAGGGACAGGTGTGTAAGCATCCTGTCCTATCACCTACACTCATTTATGTCCATTGTGCATTCCTACGAATTTGGACAATTCCAGCAGGACAGTGCGACACCCCACACGTCAAGAGTCGCTAACAAGTGGCTCCAGGAACACTCTTCTGACTTTAGACACTTCCATTGTCCGTCTAAATCCCCAGACATGAACATTATTGAACCTATATGGGTTACCTTCCAATGTGCTGTTCAGAAGAGATCTCCACCACCTGGCACTCCTATGGATTTGCGGACTGCCCTGCAAGATTCATGGTGTGAAAAACCCCCAGGATACCTTCAGACATTAGTCGATACCATGCCACGTCGTGTTGCATCACTTCTGTGTGCTCGTATTGGCCCTAAACGATGTTAGACAGGTGTACCAGTTTTTCTGGCTCAAATCCTTATTGTTTGATAGGGTACACGCTTAAGGTTTGATAGGGTACATCCTTAATGTTTGATAGGGTACATCCTTAATGTTTGATAGGGTAGGAACATCCATAGTAATCGTATAATAAGCTGGACAAAATATAATTTTTAAAACTGTAATTATTTTTAAGTAAGGATTGTTTAAAATCAAATGAACATTAGAGAGCTGACGTCTTAAAACAAATAAACCTTCAGAGATGCAGTGAATTTAACAGCTACAACACGGCACTATGACTGATCCTTTTTCTTGACTAGTAGGGTGCAATTCAGTATCTGTCTGTTAGATAGGAAAAATAAAAGCTTCAGAATCAATGGTACCCGGTATTACCCTACTCTCCCCTAGACATCCCCAAATAAAGAAATCTAACGGGCAGACGATCGCGAGGAAATATATATTATATATACGTGGACACAATAGATATTTTATTTTTAAAATATCTACTAAATATATTATGCCCTTGAAGCTTTCAAATCTCAAATTTTATGCCCTTGAAGCTTTCAAATCTCAAATTTTACATGATATGCGTAGATTAAGTTATAAAACAGAAAATGAAATCCTGTATAAATACAAAAAAAACAGATACAGAAATTGCAAAAAAAGAGTGTTTTTTGTTCTCATTAATGAAGCTCATAGTAATTTTTCTTTTGTTTGTAAATGCTACGGTAGTAGAATTTTAGGTGAGCATATTCGAAATAATAAAGTTCTCAATGAACAATTTTCTCAAATCATAGTTAAATCTGAGAGACATTAATAAGAATCTGTAGCCTTACATAAGAAAAAGAATCTATAATATATATATATATATTTTACCCAAACCACTTGTTTTGGTTGTTAATCAAAGTAATTGCGTAGTCTTTTAAGGAATTTAATCTGCGAATGCGACATGCAAAGTACAAGACGCATCTATTTAGTTTTTGGAGAACAAAGGATTATTGTTTAAAAACTGATATAGATACTCTGCAATATTATTAAAAAGAAAACGTTAATAATCCATATGCTATGTACAGATACCTTGATGACTTAATAATTTTTGCCAGATGATTTAATTTCAAGCTTTTAATTAATTTTTATCTAGAGTACATAAATTTATTGGAAACAAATATCAATACATTATATACAGAACTTCTTGATCTTGAGAATAAAAATAATGAATAATAAAATTAGTTATAGAATTATCTATGACAAAAGAGATGCTTTTAAAAAATCAATCCCTTCAGGGGAAGTAATCTCTATCTATCTCTTTTCAAAAATATTATTTTGAAACATACATACATAGAAATAATTTTTATACCTCTAAATTGAAAACGAAATTATATAACATACAGGATTTTATCAGTTGTGCAATGAAATGCAAATTTCATTTGAATTTCTTCTATACATAATAAACATAACTCATATTCCCATATAATTAATCTTTACAGATTTTTTAAATTTTTTTCTTTAAAATCTTAATATAATTTACTTAATTTATCTTTCGATTTCTAATTTTTTATTTAATTTCTTAATATTATAAATCTTGCGTTATCATTTTAGCTGTTTTTCTTCTTTCTTTTTTATTTCTTAAAATAGATAGCGCCACTAGAACTCTTACTTATTAATTTTCTTTGAATTTCATTAAATACTTTTATTATTATTATTATTTTGTGTTTTTAATATTGTGTTTTTGTTACTTTTGTAAATACTGTTTTTAATATAATCTAGTGTTTCTGTATGGTTTTTAGTTTTCTACTAGTATTTGATTATTTTGATTTATTATCGTATTATGCGTGTGGTGAGAGTGCGTGCGTGTGTGTACTTCACATGCTTTTCTATTTAGTTTAGTTTCAATAACTTGTTTTACTAATGCGAACAATAACGTATTGAAAAGTTAGCAGCTATTCTAACAGACGCACAGTGGTTAGATAATTGTTAAATATTAAAATCATATAATTATTTGTGTTAAGAACTTTAGGATATATTGGGTAGATGTAAAAATTAAGAAATTCATAATTTATGAAGAGATTTCAAGACCATTAAACACTATAATCAGTAGAAAAATGTATAAAATAGCATCAGCTGAATTCCGCGCTCATGCAGTATTACCTTTATTCAAGGTTCAGCTTATCAACCACAAACCTATTTGCTATTTAAATTTATCCTGGATTATTTTTTTATCTTTCAACATTGTTTTTAATCTCGCCCCCCCCCCCGTGTTTGTCATTTCCATAACGTAAATCTATTTGGAAAATATAATAAGCGCTAGAAGAATTTAATCCAGCTATCTATCATGGACAGTCCTAACTGTAGATGGTTTTCAATTACTACTTTAGACAAAACTTTAAGCTATAATTAATCTGTTTGCTGGTTGTTGAACACAAATTAAATCTTTGGTTTGTTGAGTATGCGTAATATCGTATGCTGTTATGACTAATTAAAAAATTTGTCAAAGTTTTCATGTCTGTCGGATTCAAATCAGTTTTCTAGTTTGTGACACATACAGCTTCTTATTTTGGAATTTGTGTCAATTCCTGAACGAACTGGAGTCGTACTAGTCTACAATATCTAGAAGACGGTTGTGGGTAATCAACAATACAGTATGCTGTTGTTCATCTCGATTCCGCAAAAAAATGAATTTACTGGAACACGAGTTAATCAAATTGTTTAAAGAAACTGTCAAAATCTCATTTACTAATTAAAAAATATTGTTAATATCGTCCTCGAAGGATAAAAAATTATCTTATAAAGATTTAATCAGATGATTTACAATTTGATTAAGTAAGTCTCGTAAAGCCACTTGTGCTGAAGCTTCAGTTACAGAAATATTTCCGCACAACTCATCTTTTTAGCTTTTATTATGACTTCAAAATTAGAGTACCAAGTGGAATTTTCTTCAAGAGCACTATTTCATATATTGTATTGATTTTTTTAAAATTTGTAATGAATCAGTAGTGGTAAAGTCTTGTCTCCCGATATTGTATATATTTTTGACTCTCAAATACCAAGATTTTTATCATTTCAGTGTGTTCCTCTATTCTCCGTTTCATTCGAGCGGCACGCATTAGGCTCTTTCTGCATCTGTTTCCTCTCGCTTACTCTCTCTCTCTATTCTTCAGTTTCCCTTCCTATAATTCGTTCATTGCTGTCTTGAAAAGCTTTTAAGGGCACATTTTAAGGACCCATGTTTAAAAAAAACAGTTTTTTCAACTTGATTGGTAAAGAACATGCATAAAAAATTTGTATAGTTACTAATGCAATTAAACAACAAAAAATTAAAAGTAGCATGAAAATTTGTTTTAAATAGAGAGCTACTAATATAAGCTTTATTTAAAATTATTTATTATGCCAGAATTAATTGGAATCCTACACTTTTTCCTCCTATGATTCTATTAGAACACATAAACATTTCTTTTGCATTTAAAAAACGAGATTTTATTTTTAAAAACTTGACTATTAATAGGGGTTAAAAAGTTCGCTCGTACCTTATTGACTAAGTTCCATATCGAAAAAAAAGCCACTAGATAAAATCGAACAAAAATAAAATATAGAAAACTTTCATACGAATGTAGAAACACTTTCAGCTTTGAACACAATTCAGAAATTTACCGATGTACCATGGCAGCTTGCATGTCGTTAACATGTCTAAAAGTGCACAAAAATTAGCGCAATACATTACTATCAATATAATTAGGTTTTACAGCTTTAGCAATAAGTTTTAAAAAACCCTTTTTGGCATATTTTACCACTGTGAGACGTTTAGAAACATGCCTTTTACGCAAAATAAAAATTGCTTATCTTTTGGTTTTACTTCGTAGATATATTTTCCAATGGGAACATTTAATATTATATATATATATATTGTGTACATACTTTTGACTTCCAGGATTTATTTAATAGTATAGATATAGAAGATTTGACTAAAACCCTAGTAAAAATACATAAAGATTATGATCTTAAAAAAGATATTAACATTAATAATTTTAAAAATCTTATTCATCTTGTTCTAAAAGAAAATTATATCTTTTTTGATAAAAAGATTTTCCATCAACTTAAAGGATTACCTCAAGTAGGTCCAGCTATCAATAGTTTAGCAAATATTTATCTTCACTACTATGAGAAAGATTTGACTAATTTTAGCCGTAGTATATTATTCCGCTATATAGATGATTTAATATTATTCAATAAAGAAATGGACCTTAAACCTCATATTGACCTCTATCCTGAATATTTAAAACATATAAAACTAATGACAATGAATTAGCTGCAGAATTTTTAGATCTAGATATTAAAATCATAGATAATAAATTAGTAGCAGATATCTTTGATAAAAGAAATGCATTTAATTTTCAAATTAATAAATTCCCTTTTTTGGAATAGTAATCTTAGCATTTCTGTCTTCAAGAATTTAGTAAAAAATTATATAATTAGAAATAATAATTCAGTAACTGACATTGATATTAGAATTAAGAACATAAACATTTTTTATTCCTTCGCACTGGATTATGGAATGCCTATAGGTTTCTAAGAGTATATATAGATAAGAAATATTTAGGTAATTTAGAATAAAACATTCATATTGGTTTATAAAGGAATATTTTTATTTCTTTGATAGTGAGACAGTGTTTTCACATATTTTGCTCGTAAAGTGTAATTTTATTCAAATTTGGATGCTGAGTTACTGGTTTAAGATTTATTACATAGATGGCGCCAGGATCTTTCATGTGAAATTTTCCTTTTTAATAGACATCTTTATCAATTTTCAAATAATATCTAGATAAATAACTGTATTACATTTTTTAAAATGGTTTTGAGAATTTTAATATAGGTATCTTACTAATTCTTGATATCAAAAATTAATTATATTATTGGTCAATTATGCTGTTTCATGGTAAGAATTTTGGTTGTGGCAACATGTGATGTCAATGTGAATGGCGCGTTATATTGAAAGAGATGAATTCTGGTAAGTATAAGAGGAGACACTGATTAGTTAATGTTTAATGAAAAGTATGGGTATTTTATTGAATTATATATTTACAGTCTTTAGTGCAATATAATGTTATATTAAATATTTTTATCCTGAATTTTAGTCGTTTCTATACAGTTATGTTTTACTGTTAGGGTTAGTATAAGACTTTTCTTTCTAAATTGTTTCATTTGAGGGTAAATTACCCTGTTTGTGTTTTCAGCAACAATAGTAACAGGGATGGTTTGTACAGCAAAATTAATTTAACCTGGCTAAAGCTTGTCCACAGCCAAGCTGCTATATTAATAGTTGATAACTCCATTTACTTGGTTTGCCTATTTCAACACTTTTAATAACAAGAGAGTTTTTTTACTTGTTGACATATAAATTCTTAAACTCGATTTTTTGTTCATGGTATCTTTAGTATTTTCAATTTTATATATATATATAAGAGAAAGTCACTCACTGACTCATCCCCGAATCTCCCAAACCACTGGGAGTAGAAACTGGAAATTTGACAGGTAGTTGCTTCTTGGGTAGTAAGTGCTTACTAGGAAAGGATTTTTTGAAATTTTAATTAATTAAAAATTACATTAAATTTTCAAGTTTTTCCATTATAAGTTCAGAGCATATTATTGCTCAAACTCCATTTTGACACCATCTTAAAATTCAAGAACTTAGCTTTTCACTGATACCAATTTCATTTCCATTCAAAATTCTATTTAATTTTAATTAATTTTTGAAAATGTTTTCAAACTCAATTTTCAGCAATATTTTTATTGTTATCGTCCGCAGCCTTCTTGGAGCATTCGCGGAAGAGCTCCTTCACAGATAAGAAAAAAAGATAAATTTTCTAAAATAGAATTGTCCAGAGATGTCCCTAACGCTGGGCGGAGCTTAAAATAGCCCCGCCCCATTTGTCTGCGTCATTACTAAATGAACAAATCGGGTGATAGTATAAGAATATTATCTCAAATTTCAACAATGAAAGCGAGACACACAATTAAATATTTGTTTAAACAATGAAAACAGATAGAATTGCGTTTCTACAATGAAAAGTATTGTTGTAAATTATGCCAAAAAAATTTTTAAAATTTAAATATTTTTAATATATTTTCTTTTGTGTGCAACTCCTTAACTTAACGTTTCCACAAAATATCAAACTTAGAAATTTTTTTTATATTAATACAAGAGCTCTTAAATATATTTGCATAGTTACAGAGATCGGATGAATAACATTATCTTCGCGTCCGATGTCTGTGATCCTCACCATCCCATTGTCAAGTATCGTTGCTCCCATCGACGCTCTGTTGATCTTAACTTATTCGGGATCCTTTCTGGCCAAACGGCAGTTCAATTTCGCCCTTTTTCTTTACTGGTCATGCCTGGGGCTGATGTTTTTTGAGAAATGCTAAAAAAAGTTGGTAAAAAAAAACTTGACCTCTCTTTAATAGTAGGGACGTATAGAGATGTATCTGAACCCGTTGTATTGGAATATCATATTCGTGCTGCCATCTATCAGAAAAACCTGGCTCAATTATAGAAGCAAATAGCAACTACGTGGGCACTTACATTTACTTTTATCTACGTAATTCCTTTTGATTTGGTTTCAGACTGGAAACAACTATTTTTTTCATGAAACATTTCCTTCATTAATGAAATATTCTGGAGTTTACTAATAACTACGATACCGAGGGGAGAAATTCTTATTTTCTCCTCCAATGTCAGCAAACTAACAAGGGGAGGACACGACTTCACTTCCAGATGAGACTTGATATATTAGTAGTATTCATTAAGGGTGTACACCCATTAATATATTAACGCGCAATGACCAGCCGATTCTGAGGGGAAAAAAACCTTCAAACTATCGAGCAAAGCTTAGTTTGGTAATGGCTGTCAGATTGGTGACAAGCTAGCATGGGCATAGCGCGCCCTCAACTGATGGCAGGTCCCGCTTGTACATTTAAACTAATTTTTGAAATTAATAATTTCGAGATAGCAGAAACATTACAGCAAATCCTTTTTCAATACTTAATCACAAATCGAGACAATTACGTGTCCGAGATTCGCATGAGAAAGAATAAAGGAAACATTTGACAACACTTACTTTAAAAAACTTTATTTTTCAAGTTACGATGGTATTATTTAGCATCAAAGCCGTATAATTAGGTACTATCGAATATCTTGGTATCAAGGTAGTAAATGATGAAATACCTAAAAATATCTGGTGAAATAATGTCACGCAGAAGACATCAAACAATAAATAGAGAAGAATATGAAGTCTTCGAAATTGACTAAATGAGCATTTGTAAATATTTTTGACAAAGAATTTATTCATGATATGTCTTGACCATAGCTAGCTTATATCTATCTGTAGGACTTCTGATCATATTTTTTATGAATTAAATAAATTACATTTATTTTTCAAAACTTCAATCAAAATCTCTATTACTACGACAAAGGAGAATGTGGTAAAAGTGGCAGACTAAAATAGCAATACGTAACCGGAACGAAGCATAATGA